>OZ024766.1:5955623-5965623 GCA_964016885.1 Eledone cirrhosa
GCAAAAAAGCACCCAGCACTCACTGTAAAGTGGTCGTGGAGGTGCCATGGCAAAAAAACACCCAGCACTCACTGTAAAGTGGTCGTGGAGGTGCCACGGCAAAAAAGCACCCAGCACTCACTGTAAAGTGGATGTGGAGTAACCACGGTAAAAAAAGCACCCAGCACTCACTGTAAAGTGGTCGTGGAGGTGCACTGGCAAAAAAGCACCCAGCACTCACTGTAAAGTGGTCGTGGAGGTGCCACGGCAAAAAAAGCACCCAGCACTCACTGCAAAGTGGTCGTGGAGGTGCCACGGCAAAAAAAGCACCCAGCACTCACTGTAAAGTGGTCGTGGAGGTGCCACGGCAAAAAAGCACCCAGCACTCACTGTAAAGTGGTCGTGGAGGTGCCACGGCAAAAAAGCACCCAGCACTCACTGTAAAGTGGATGTGGAGTAACCACGGTAAAAAAAGCACCCAGCACTCACTGTAAAGTGGTCGTGGAGTAACCACGGCAAAACAAGCACCCAGCACTCACTGTAAAGTGGTCGTGGAGTAACCACGGCAAAAAAAGCACCCAGCACTCACTGCAAAGTGGTCGTGGAGGTGCCACGGCAAAAAAAGCACCCAGCACTCACTGTAAAGTGGTCGTGGAGTAACCACAGCAAAAAAGCACCCAGCACTCACTGCAAAGTGGTCGTGGAGGTGCCACGGCAAAAAAGCACCCAGCACTCACTGCAAAGCGGTCGTGGAGGTGCCACGGCAAAAAAGCACCCAGCACTCACTGCAAAGCGGTCGTGGAGGTGCCACGGCAAAAAAGCACCCAGCACTCACTGCAAAGTGGTCGTGGAGGTGCCATGGCAAAAAAGCACCCAGCACTCACTGTAAATGAGGTTGGTGTTGGGAAGGGCATCCAGCTGTAGAAATCAAGCCAGAACCAGTTCCCATCCCACCCTTGCAAGCAGGGAAAAGCGGACGTAAAATGAAATGATGATGATATATATTACATATATGTGGAAGCACGTGGCCTAGTGTTTGAAGCTATTTTAAGTGAGGGGTCCCTATCATTCCACTGCAAAGTGTTTGTGGTGGTGCCACGGCAATAAAGCACCCAGCCCACACTGTAAATGAGGTTGATGTTGGGAAGGGCATCCAGCTGTAGAAATCAAGCCAGAACCAGTTCCCGTCCCACCCTTGCAAGCAGGGAAAAAGTGGACATAAAATGAGGAAGATGATTTATATATATAAAAAAAGAAAATGTCGCTCTACATAGCTGAATACAATAAATGAAATCTGAGTTTTTCGAATATTAATAATAACATTCGATTTTATAGCCATGTCAGTAGAATGAACAATTCATTCTTGCTCATGTGTTGGCAGTCATGGATATATAAATATATACACACAGATATATATGTGTATATATATATGTGTGTGTGTGTGTGTGTGTGTGTGTGTGTGTGTGTGTGTGTGTGTGAAAATAACTCCAACAAAGATAGTAATACAGACCTTCTGCGATGTCTCAGTCCCAAAATTATCATCTTCGTTGGCTGTTTCGGTTGACATCTTACCACTGACACCTGTATGTATAGAGAGAAGGGTTAGCAGGGGTTGGATATGACAAGACACATTAGATAATGTAGTCCTAGATAGACTGTGTCTGTATATAAGACAGGACACATTAGATAATGTAGTCCTAGATAGACTTAGCCAGAACACCTACCTGAGACTTTATAAAGCAGGTCACCCAGCAACTGTACAGAGCTGTACCTGATCCTCCAGTTCTCGTCAAACAACCCATTCTCCAACTCTGGCAACAGGAGTTCTATGGCTGTCTCAGCGTACATGTTGATAATCCTCTGGCCGGCCCGCAGAGCCGTGTCCCGAACAAACTCCGACTCATCAGCGAGAGCCTGTATGGTGTGTAGGGGGTGTAGGTGAAGGTACCGTGGGATATAGCAGGGTGTGTATGGTGGTGGTGAGTGTGTGGGTGTGTGGAGAGAAAGAGGAAAAGAAAAGAGAAAAATCAAGTTATTTCAATGAAAAAAAAACAAGGAAGGAAGACAGGACACATTAGATAATGTAGTCCTAGATAGACTGTGTCTGTATATAAGACAGGACACATTAGATAATGTAGTCCTAGGTAGACTGTGTCTGTATATAAGACAGGACACATTAGATAATGTAGTCCTAGATACACTGTGTCTGTATATAGGACAGGACACATTAGATAATGTAGTCCTAGATACACTGTGTCTGTATATAAGACAGGACACATTATATAATGTAGTCCTAGGTACACTGTGTCTGTATATAAGACAGGACACATTAGATAATGTAGTCCTAGGTAGACTGTGTCTGTATATAAGACAGGACACATTAGATAATGTAGTCCTAGGTAGACTGTGTCTGTATATAAGACAGGACACATTAGATAATGTAGTCCTAGGTACACTGTGTCTGTATATAAGACAGGACACATTAGATAATGTAGTCCTAGGTACACTGTGTCTGTATATAAGACAGGACACATTAGATAATGTAGTCCTAGATACACTGTGTCTGTATATAAGACAGGACACATTAGATAATGTAGTCCTAGGTAGACTGTGTCTGTATATAAGACAGGACACATTAGATAATGTAGTCCTAGATACACTGTGTCTGTATATAGGACAGGACACATTAGATAATGTAGTCCTAGGTAGACTGTGTCTGTATATAAGACAGGACACATTAGATAATGTAGTCCTAGGTACACTGTCTGTATATAAGACAGGACACATTAGATAATGTAGTCCTAGATACACTGTGTCTGTATATAAGACAGGACACATTAGATAATGTAGTCCTAGATACACTGTGTCTGTATATAAGACAGACACATTAGATAATGTAGTCCTAGGTAGACTGTGTCTGTATATAAGACAGGACACATTAGATAATGTAGTCCTAGATATACTGTGTCTGTATATATGACAGGACACATTAGATAATGTAGTCCTAGATACACTGTGTCTGTATATAAGACAGGACACATTAGATAATGTAGTCCTAGATACACTGTGTCTGTATATAAGACAGGACACATTAGATAATGTAGTCCTAGATAGACTGTGTCTATATATAAGACAGGACATATTAGATAATGCAGTCCTAGATACACTGTGTCAGTATATAAGACAGGACACATTAGATAATGTAGTCCTAGATAGACTGTGTCTGTATATAAGACAGGACACATTAGATAATGTAGTCCTAGATACACTGTGTCAGTATATAAGACAGGACACATTAGATAATGTAGTCCTAGGTAGACTGTGTCTGTATATAAGACAGGACACATTAGATAATGTAGTCCTAGATACACTGTGTCTGTATATAAGACAGGACACATTAGATAATGTAGTCCTAGATACACTGTGTCTGTATATAAGACAGGACACATTATATAATGTAGTCCTAGATACACTGTGTCTGTATATAAGACAGGACACATTAGATAATGTAGTCCTAGATACACTGTGTCTGTATATAAGACAGGACACATTAGATAATGTAGTCCTAGATACACTGTGTCTGTATATAAGACAGGACACATTAGATAATGTAGTCCTAGATACACTGTGTCTGTATATAAGACAGGACACATTAGATAATATAGTCCTAGGTAGACTGTCTGTATATAAGACAGGACACATTAGATAATGTAGTCCTAGATAGACTGTGTCTGTATATAAGACAGGACACATTAGATATTGTAGTCCTAGATACACTGTGTCTGTATATAAGACAGGACACATTAGATAATATAGTCCTAGGTAGACTGTCTGTATATAAGACAGGACACATTAGATAATATAGTCCTAGATACACTGTGTCTGTATATAAGACAGGACACATTAGATAATATAGTCCTAGGTAGACTGTCTGTATATAAGACAGGACACATTAGATAATGTAGTCCTAGGTACACTGTGTCTGTATATAAGACAGGACACATTAGATAATATAGTCCTAGGTAGACTGTCTGTATATAAGACAGGACACATTAGATAATGTAGTCCTAGGTAGACTGTGTCTGTATATAAGACAGGACACATTAGATAATGTAGTCCTAGATAGACTGTGTCTGTATATAAGACAGGACACATTAGATAATGTAGTCCTAGGTAGACTGTGTCTGTATATAAGACAGGACACATTAGATAATGTAGTCCTAGATAGACTGTGTCTGTATATAAGACAGGACACATTAGATAATGTAGTCCTAGGTAGACTGTGTCTGTATATAAGACAGGACACATTAGATAATGTAGTCCTAGGTACACTGTGTCTGTATATAAGACAGGACACATTAGATAATGTAGTCCTAGGTAGACTGTGTCTGTATATAAGACAGGACACATTAGATAATGTAGTCCTAGGTACACTGTGTCTATATATAAGACAGGACACATTAGATAATGTAGTCCTAGATACACTGTGTCTGTATATAAGACAGGACACATTAGATAATGTAGTCCTAGGTAGACTGTGTCTGTATATAAGACAGGACACATTAGATAATGTAGTCCTAGATACACTGTGTCTGTATATAAGACAGGACACATTAGATAATGTAGTCCTAGATACACTGTGTCTGTATATAAGACAGGACACATTAGATAATGTAGTCCTAGGTAGACTGTGTCTGTATATAAGACAGGACACATTAGATAATGTAGTCCTAGGTACACTGTGTCTGTATATAAGACAGGACACATTAGATAATGTAGTCCTAGATAGACATGAGTCGAAACCCTGAAAAAGAAACCCCTCGAAAACTGACCTTTAAGATGGAAGGAATAATGTGTCCAATGTAAGGTAGGAAGTCATCTTTAAAGACCAGGGGTAGGTAGATGTACATCATGATATAGCCGTCACGGATGTGGGGAGCTATGTCACAGCGGTCAGCCGTCTGGACAATGTCCGGCATTAACTTGTGAAGTTTCGACAGACCCATGCCGCCTATCACTTCACTGAGACCTGGAAAGAAGCAGTGGGAGCATAGTGAGATTCACGTGTGTGTATGTGTGAAGGGGGGTGTTTAGACAGTGGGGGGCATAGTGAGGTTGATGTGTGCGTGTGAAGGGGGGCATAGTGAGGTTGATGTGTGCGTGTGAAGGGGTGTTTAGTCAGGGGGAGCATAGTTAGACTGTTGTGTGTGTGTGTGTGTTTAGACAGTGGGAGCATAGTTAGACTGTTGTGTGTGTTTAGACAGTGGGAGCATAGTTAGACTGATGTGTGTGTTTAGACAGTGGGAGCATAGTTAGACTGTTGTGTGTGTTTAGACAGTGGGAGCATAGTTAGACTGTTGTGTGTGTTTAGTCAGTGGGAGCATAGTTAGACTGTTGTGTGTGTTTAGACAGTGGGAGCATAGTTAGACTGATGAGTGTGTTTAGACAGTGGGAGCATAGTTAGACTGATGTGTGTGTTTAGTCAGTGGGAGCATAGTTAGACTGATGTGTGTGTTTAGACAGTGGGAGCATAGTTAGACTGATGTGTGTGTTTAGACAGTGGGAGCATAGTTAGACTGATGTGTGTGTTTAGACAGTGGGAGCATAGTTAGACTGTTGTGTGTGTTTAGACAGTGGGAGCATAGTTAGACTGTTGTGTGTGTTTAGACAGTGGGAGCATAGTTAGACTGTTGTGTGTGTTTAGACAGTGGGAGCATAGTTAGACTGATGAGTGTGTTTAGACAGTGGGAGCATAGTTAGACTGTTGTGTGTGTTTAGACAGTGGGAGCATAGTTAGACTGTTGTGTGTGTTTAGACAGTGGGAGCATAGTTAGACTGATGAGTGTGTTTAGACAGTGGGAGCATAGTTAGACTGTTGTGTGTGTTTAGACAGTGGGAGCATAGTTAGACTGATGTGTGTGTTTAGACAGTGGGAGCATAGTTAGACTGATGTGTGTGTTTAGACAGTGGGAGCATAGTTAGACTGATGTGTGTGTTTAGACAGTGGGAGCATAGTTAGACTGATGAGTGTGTTTAGACAGTGGGAGCATAGTTAGACTGATGTGTGTGTTTAGACAGTGGGAGCATAGTTAGACTGATGTGTGTGTTTAGACAGTGGGAGCATAGTTAGACTGATGTGTGTGTTTAGTCAGTGGGAGCATAGTTAGACTGATGTGTGTGTTTAGACAGTGGGAGCATAGTTAGACTGTTGTGTGTGTTTAGACAGTGGGAGCATAGTTAGACTGTTGTGTGTGTTTAGACAGTGGGAGCATAGTTAGACTGTTGAGTGTGTTTAGACAGTGGGAGCATAGTTAGACTGATGAGTGTGTTTAGACAGTGGGAGCATAGTTAGACTGATGAGTGTGTTTAGACAGTGGGAGCATAGTTAGACTGTTGTGTGTGTTTAGACAGTGGGAGCATAGTTAGACTGATGTGTGTGTTTAGACAGTGGGAGCATAGTTAGACTGATGAGTGTGTTTAGACAGTGGGAGCATAGTTAGACTGTTGTGTGTGTTTAGACAGTGGGAGCATAGTTAGACTGTTGTGTGTGTTTAGACAGTGGGAGCATAGTTAGACTGATGAGTGTGTTTAGACAGTGGGAGCATAGTTAGACTGTTGTGTGTGTTTAGACAGTGGGAGCATAGTTAGACTGTTGTGTGTGTTTAGACAGTGGGAGCATAGTTAGACTGATGAGTGTGTTTAGACAGTGGGAGCATAGTTAGACTGATGTGTGTGTTTAGACAGTGGGAGCATAGTTAGACTGTTGTGTGTGTTTAGACAGTGGGAGCATAGTTAGACTGTTGTGTGTGTTTAGACAGTGGGAGCATAGTTAGACTGATGAGTGTGTTTAGACAGTGGGAGCATAGTTAGACTGATGAGTGTGTTTAGACAGTGGGAGCATAGTTAGACTGATGAGTGTGTTTAGACAGTGGGAGCATAGTTAGACTGTTGTGTGTGTTTAGACAGTGGGAGCATAGTTAGACTGATGAGTGTGTTTAGACAGTGGGAGCATAGTTAGACTGTTGTGTGTGTTTAGACAGTGGGAGCATAGTTAGACTGTTGTGTGTGTTTAGACAGTGGGAGCATAGTTAGACTGTTGTGTGTGTTTAGACAGTGGGAGCATAGTTAGACTGTTGTGTGTGTTTAGACAGTGGGAGCATAGTTAGACTGTTGTGTGTGTTTAGACAGTGGGAGCATAGTTAGACTGTTGTGTGTGTTTAGACAGTGGGAGCATAGTTAGACTGTTGTGTGTGTTTAGACAGTGGGAGCATAGTTAGACTGTTGTGTGTATTTAGACAGTGGGAGCATAGTTAGACTGATGTGTGTGTTTAGACAGTGGGAGCATAGTTAGACTGTTGTGTGTGTTTAGACAGTGGGAGCATAGTTAGACTGTTGTGTGTGTTTAGACAGTGGGAGCATAGTTAGACTGTTGTGTGTGTTTAGACAGTGGGAGCATAGTTAGACTGTTGTGTGTGTTTAGACAGTGGGAGCATAGTTAGACTGATGTGTGTGTTTAGACAGTGGGAGCATAGTTAGACTGTTGTGTGTGTTTAGACAGTGGGAGCATAGTTAGACTGTTGTGTGTGTTTAGACAGTGGGAGCATAGTTAGACTGTTGTGTGTGTTTAGACAGTGGGAGCATAGTTAGACTGTTGTGTGTGTTTAGACAGTGGGAGCATAGTTAGACTGTTGTGTGTGTTTAGACAGTGGGAGCATAGTTAGACTGTTGTGTGTGTTTAGACAGTGGGAGCATAGTTAGACTGATGAGTGTGTTTAGACAGTGGGAGCATAGTTAGACTGTTGAGTGTGTTTAGTCAGTGGGAGCATAGTTAGACTGTTGTGTGTGTTTAGACAGTGGGAGCATAGTTAGACTGTTGTGTGTGTTTAGACAGTGGGAGCATAGTTAGACTGTTGAGTGTGTTTAGTCAGTGGGAGCATAGTTAGACTGATGTGTGTGTTTAGACAGTGGGAGCATAGTTAGACTGTTGTGTGTGTTTAGACAGTGGGAGCATAGTTAGACTGATGAGTGTGTTTAGACAGTGGGAGCATAGTTAGACTGTTGAGTGTGTTTAGTCAGTGGGAGCATAGTTAGACTGTTGTGTGTGTTTAGACAGTGGGAGCATAGTTAGACTGTTGTGTGTGTTTAGACAGTGGGAGCATAGTTAGACTGTTGTGTGTGTTTAGACAGTGGGAGCATAGTTAGACTGTTGTGTGTGTTTAGACAGTGGGAGCATAGTTAGACTGTTGAGTGAGTATGGAGGCAGACAGTGGGAGCATAGTTAGACTGATGAGTGAGTATGGAGGCAGACAGTGGGAGCATAGTTAGACTGATGAGTGAGTATGGAGGCAGACAGTGGGAGCATAGCGAGAAATTGTTTGTGTGTGTGTGTGTGTGTGCGTGTGTGTGTGTGAAGGGGGTGTTTAGACAGGGGGGAGGGAGCATAGTTAAACGTAAGTGTGCGCGTGCAACAACAACAACAACAACAACAACAACAACAACAACAACAACAACAACAACAACAACAACAACAACACTAACCTTGTGCAGCCCCCGATCGGTCAACGGAGCTCCTCTCCGAGACCAGGGTCTCCATCAACCAGGGCAGGAGGTCATCAAACGTCCCCTCCCCCATTCCGCGCACCATCGTGCCAAGGGCTCGCGACGACACATTCCTCACTTCTGGCACGGGGTCGAGCAGAGACTGCTTGAGGCCAGGTATCACAGTTGGTAGGTAAGGAGACAGATCCTGTGGTAGTAGAGGTAGTGTAGGTTGTAGTATAGCAGTGGTGGTGGTGGTGGTGGTTGTGGTGTAGGTGGTAGTGTAGTAGTGGTGGTGATAATGTTGTGGTGTAGGTGGTAGTGGTAATGTGGTGGTGTAGGTGGTAGTGTAGTAGTGGTGGCGGTGGTGGTTGTGGTGTAGGTGGTAGTGTAGTAGTGGTGGTGGTAATGTTGTGGTGTAGGTGGTAGTGTAGTAGTGGTGGTGATAATGTTGTGGTGTAGGTGGTAGTGGTAATGTGGTGGTGTAGGTGGTAGTGTAGTAGTGGTGGCGGTGGTGGTTGTGGTGTAGGTGGTAGTGTAGTAGTGGTGGTGATAATGTTGTGGTGTAGGTGGTAGTGTAGTAGTGGTGGTGGTAATGTTGTGGTGTAGGTGGTAGTGTAGTAGTGGTAATGTTGTGGTGTAGGTGGTAGTGGTAATGTGGTGGTGTAGGTGGTAGTGTAGTAGTGGTAATGTGGTAGTATAGTAGTGGTGGTGATAATGTTGTGGTGTAGGTGGTAGTGGTAATGTGGTGGTGTAGGTGGTAGTGTAGTAGTGGTAATGTGGTAGTATAGTACTGGTGGTGATAATGTTGTGGTGTAGGTGGTAGTGTAGTAGTGGTGGCGGTGGTGGTTGTGGTGTAGGTGGTAGTATAGTACTGGTGGTGATAATGTTGTGGTGTAGGTGGTAGTGGTAATGTGGTGGTGTAAGTGGTAGTGTAGTAGTGGTGGCGGTGGTGGTTGTGGTGTAGGTGGTAGTGTAGTAGTGGTGGTGGTAATGTTGTGGTGTAGGTGGTAGTGTAGTAGTGGTGGTGGTAATGTTGTGGTGTAGGTGGTAGTGTAGTAGTGGTAATGTTGTGGTGTAGGTGGTAGTGGTAATGTGGTGGTGTAGGTGGTAGTGTAGTAGTGGTAATGTGGTAGTATAGTACTGGTGGTGATAATGTTGTGGTGTAGGTGGTAGTGTAGTAGTGGTAATGTGGTGATAATGTTGTGGTGTAGGTGGTAGTGGTAATGTGGTAGTATAGTAGTGGTGGTGATAATGTTGTGGTGTAGGTGGTAGTGGTAATGTGGTGGTGTAGGTGGTAGTGTAGTAGTGGTAATGTGGTAGTATAGTAGTGGTGGTGATAATGTTGTGGTGTAGGTGGTAGTGGTAATGTGGTGGTGTAGGTGGTAGTGTAGTAGTGGTAATGTGGTGGTGTAGGTGGTAGTGTAGTAGTGGTAATGTGGTGGTATAGTAGTGGTGGTGATAGTGTTGTGGTGATAATGTT
>OZ024766.1:5970623-5980623 GCA_964016885.1 Eledone cirrhosa
CAATCAACGAACCATATTATTCTATTCTATTCTAGGGTGGGTAAAATTCCCGAGATCCATGGACGAGTTCTCTCCAGCAGTCTCTGTCCCTCATTATCGCTGCCATGTCCTGCATCTCCGACAGACCAGTGTCTGTCCTTAGGGCATCAACATACGTTAACCTTGGTCTTCCTCTTCCAGTGTGTCCATGTAGGGGCTCCCACAGGAGCACTGAGTGCAGTGTCAACTCTGGATGTCGGTGAGCATGTCCAGCTAACCCAGTGTGTCCATGTAGGGGCTCCCACAGGTGCAGAGTGCAATGTCAACTCTGGATGTCGGTGAACATGTCCAGCTAACCTAGTGTGTCCATGTAGGGGCTCCCACAGGAGCACTGAGTGCAGTGTCAACTCTGGATGTCGGTGAGCATGTCCAGCTAACCTCAGTCTCCTCTGTGTCACTTTTGAGCTGACTTTTGGGAGGCTCCCATACAGCTCTGAGTCCTTCATCCTCAGTGTATACTGATTAATGTTCAGAGCCATCCTCAGCATTCTCGTGTAGCACCCATCCACCATCTGAGTGAGTTTCTTGGCCAGTGTCCAAGTCTCAGACCCGTACAGCAGCACAGACTCCACTACAACAATGAGCCATCCTCAGCATTCTCGTGTAGCACCCATCCACCATCTGAGTGAGTTTCTTGGTCAGTGTCCAAGTCTCAGACCCGTACAGCAGCACAGACTCCACTACAACAATGAGCCATCCTCAGCATTCTCGTGTAGCACACATCCACCATCTGAGTGAGTTTCTTGGGCAGTGTCCAAGTCTCAGACCCGTACAGCAGCACAGACTCCACTACAACAATGAGCCATCCTCAGCATTCTCGTGTAGCACCCATCCACCATCTGAGTGAGTTTCTTGGCCAGTGTCCAAGTCTCAGACCCATACAGCAGCACAGACTCCACTACAACAATGAGCCATCCTCAGCATTCTCGTGTAGCACCCATCCACCATCTGAGTGAGTCTCTTGGTCAGTGTCCAAGTCTCAGACCCGTACAGCAGCACAGACTCCACTACAACAATGAGCCATCCTCAGCATTCTCGTGTAGCACCCATCCACCATCTGAGTGAGTTTCTTGGTCAGTGTCCAAGTCTCAGACCCATACAGCAGCACAGGCTCCACTACAACAATGAGCCATCCTCAGCATTCTCGTGTAGCACCCATCCACCATCTGAGTGAGTCTCTTGGTCAGTGTCCAAGTCTCAGACCCGTACAGCAGCACAGACTCCACTACAACAATGAGCCATCCTCAGCATTCTCGTGTAGCACCCATCCACCATCTGAGAGAGTCTCTTGGTCAGTGTCCAAGTCTCAGACCCATACAGCAGCACAGACTCCACTACAGCAATGAAGAGGCAGATCTGTCCCTCATTATCGCTGCCATGTCCTGCATCTCCAACAGACCAGTGTCTGTCCTTAGGGCATCAACATATGTTAACCTTGGTCTTCCTCTTCTAGTGTGTCCATGTAGGGGCTCCCAAAGGAGCACTGAATGCAATGTCAACTCTGGATGTCGGTGAGCATGTCCAGCTAACCTCAGTCTCCTCTGTGTCACTTTTGAGCTGACTTTTGGGAGGCTCCCGCACAGCTCTGAGTTTTTCATCCTCAGTGTATACTGATTAATGTTCAGAGCCATCCTCAGCATTCTCGTGTAGCACCCATCCACCATCTGAGTGAGTTTCTTGGTCAGTGTCCAAGTCTCAGACCCGTACAGCAGCACAGACTCCACTACAGCAATGATCCATCCTCAGCATTCTCGTGTAGCACCCATCCACCATCCTAGTGAGTTTCTTGGTCAGTGTCCAAGTCTCAGACCCGTACAGCAGCACAGACTCCACTACAGCAATGAGCCATCCTCAGCATTCTCGTGTAGCACCCATCCTCCATCTGAGAGAGTCTCTTGGTCAGTGTCCAAGTCTCAGACCCATACAGCAGCACAGACTCCACTACAACAATGAGCCATCCTCAGCATTCTCGTGTAGCACCCATCCACCATCTGAGTGAGTTTCTTGGTCAGTGTCCAAGTCTCAGACCCATACAGCAGCACAGACTCCACTACAACAATGAGCCATCCTCAGCATTCTCGTGTAGCACCCATCCACCATCTGAGTGAGTTTCTCGGTCAGTGTCCAAGTCTCAGACCCGTACAGCAGCACAGACTCCACTACAACAATGAGCCATCCTCAGCATTCTCGTGAAGCACCCATCCACCATCTGAGTGAGTTTCTTGGTCAGTGTCCAAGTCTCAGACCCGTACAGCAGCACAGACTCCACTACAACAATGAGCCATCCTCAGCATTCTCGTGAAGCACCCATCCACCATCTGAGTGAGTTTCTTGGTCAGTGTCCAAGTCTCAGACCCGTACAGCAGCACAGACTCCACTACAACAATGAGCCATCCTCAGCATTCTCGTGAAGCACCCATCCACCATCTGAGTGAGTTTCTTGGTCAGTGTCCAAGTCTCAGACCCGTACAGCAGCACAGACTCCACTACAACAATGAGCCATCCTCAGCATTCTCGTGAAGCACCCATCCACCATCTGAGTGAGTTTCTTGGTCAGTGTCCAAGTCTCAGACCCGTACAGCAGCACAGACTCCACTACAACAATGAGCCATCCTCAGCATTCTCGTGAAGCACCCATCCACCATCTGAGTGAGTTTCTTGGTCAGTGTCCAAGTCTCAGACCCGTACAGCAGCACAGACTCCACTACAACAATGAGCCATCCTCAGCATTCTCGTGAAGCACCCATCCACCATCTGAGTGAGTTTCTTGGCCAGTGTCCAAGTCTCAGACCCGTACAGCAGCACAGACTCCACTACAACAATGAGCCATCCTCAGCATTCTCGTGTAGCACCCATCCACCATCTGAGTGAGTTTCTTGGCCAGTGTCCAAGTCTCAGACCCGTACAGCAGCAATGAAGAGGCAGATCTTCATGTCGAACCATACTAAACTTTGGTTACATATAGAGATAGATATACAGACTCACCTGTCTAACATACATGTTGTGGTCTCCAAAACAAAGTAGTAGGTGTGGTAGTATGACCACAACGTAGGGTTCAAACAGTTTTCCCAGCATTGTACACAGCATCTCAAAAGCAAAGAGGGCGCCTGTTGTAATAGAAAGTAGTAGAGGTTGTAGTAGGGGTGGTGGTGTGATGTAGTAGATGTTGTAGGTGTGGTGTGGTGTGGTAGTTGTGGTGGTGTGATGTAGTAGAGGTTGTAGTAGGTGGTATGGTAGTTGTGGTGGTGTGGTGTAGTAGAGGTTGTAGTAGGTGTGATGTAGTAGAGGTTGTAGTAGGTGTGGTGGTGTGGTAGGTGTAGTAGGTGTGATGTAGTAGAGGTTGTAGTAGGTGTGGTGGTGTGGTGTAGTAGAAGTAGTAGTAGTAGTAGATGTAGTGGTGTGGTAGGTGTAGTAGAGGTTGTAGTAGGGGTGGTGGTGTGTTGTTGTAGTAGTAGTAGGTGTGGTGTAGTAGAGGTTGTAGTAGTTGTAGTAGGTGTGGTGTAGTAATAGTTATGGTAGTTGTAGTTGTGGTGGTGGTGTGATGGAGTAGAGGTTGTAGTAGTAGTTGTGGTAGTTGTAGTAGGTGGCGTGGTGTAGTAGTTCTGGTGGTGTGATGTAGTAGAGGTTGTAGTAGATGTAGTGGTGTGGTGTAGTAGTTCTGGTGGTGTGATGTAGTAGAGGTTGTAGTGTGGTGTAGTAGATGTAGTAGTAGGTGTAGTGGTGTGGTGTTGTAGGCGTAGTAGAGGTTGTAGTAGATGTAGTGGTGTGGTGTAGTAGATGTAGTAGTAGGTGTAGTGGTGTGTTGTAGTTGTAGTAGGCGTAGTAGAGGTTGTAGTAGATGTAGTGGTGTGGTGTAGTAGATGTAGTAGTAGGTGTAGTGGTGCGTTGTAGTTGTAGTAGAGGTAGTAGGTGGTGTGGTAGTTGTGGTGGTGTGATGTAGTAGTAGGTGTAGTGGTGTGGTGTGATGTAGTAGAGGTTGTAGTAGGTGTAGTGGTGTGGTGTGATGTAGTAGAGGTTGTAGTAGGTGTACTGTGGTGTGGTGTAGTGTAGTGTAGTGTAGTGCAGTGTAGTGGTAGTGGGGTGTAGTATAGTGGTAGTTGCGTGTAGTGTAGTGGTGGTGTAGTGTAGTATAGTGTAGTGGTGGTGTAGTGTAGTGCAGTGTAGTGGTAGTGGGGTGTAGTATAGTGGTAGTTGCGTGTAGTGTAGTATAGTGTAGTGGTGGTCTAGTGTAGTATAGTATAGTGGTGGTGTAGTGTTGTGGTATTTCGTAGTGGTCAACATCGAAATATCACCACCACACCACACAACCACTCCACCTCATCACAACACCACTCCACGACCACACACCACACCACCACCACCACTCCACCCCACCACCACTCCACCTCATCACAACACCACAACCACTCCACCTCATCACAACACCACTCCACACCACCACCCCACGACCACTCCACCACCACCACTCCACACCACCACCCCACGACCACACACCACACCACCACTCCACCTCATCACACCACCACCCCACGACCACACACCACACCACCACCACCACTCCACTACAACCACACCACCACCACTCCACCTCATCACAACACCACTCCACCTCATCACAACACCACTCCACACCACACCACACCACCACCACCACTCCACCCCACCCCACCACCACCACTCCACCTCATCACAACACCACTCCACACCACAACACCACACCACCACCACCACTCCACCCCACCACCACTCCACCTCATCACAACACCACCACCACTCCACCTCATCACAACACCACCCCACGACCACACACCACACCACCACCACCACTCCACCACACCACCACCACCACTCCACCTCATCACAACACCACCCCACGACCACACACCACACCACCACAACCACACCACCACCATTCCACCTCATCACAACACCACTCCACGACCACACCACCACCACCACTCCACCAGAACCACACCACCAGCACTCCACCTCATCACAACACCACTCCACACACCACACCATCTCATCACAACACCACTCCACCACACCACCACACCACACCACCACCACCACACCACCACCACTCCACCCCACCCCACCACCACCACTCCACCTCATCACAACACCACTCCACACCACCACCACCACCACCACCACTCCACGACCACACACCACACCACCACCACCACTCCACCCCACCACCACTCCACCTCATCACAACACCACCCCACGACCACACACCACACCACCACCACCACCACACCACTCCACCTCATCACAACACCACCCCACCCCACCACCACTCCACCTCATCACAACACCACCACCACTCCACCTCATCACAACACCACTCCACACCACACCACCACCACTCCACCTCATCACAACACCACTCCACGACCACACACCACCCCACCACACCACCACCACACCACAACACCACTCCAATCCAATACTGACCTTCTCTCCTGCGTGGGTTCTTCTTGTCCTTGATAGCCTCGGTCAGTGTATTAATGATGCCCATCTTTTTAAGGGCCACGATACCGAGACCCTTGACCAGCCCAGCAAGGCCATAAGCGGCCCCTTTTCTCTCCCCGTAGTTCTCAGACTCCAGTAACAGCCGCAGTAGTTGCTGTACAATGGTCGTGGCATCGGTCCCGATGGCCGGCACCAAGGGAGGTAAGCAGTACGACACGGCTATCTGCACCTGAAACAACAACAACAACAACAACAACAAGTGTTAAAATAAAGTACCAGTAATACACCGAGGAAGGGGGGAGGGGTCAAGTTAATCACCCCCCCCCCCCTCCTCCAAAATTGCTGGCCTTGTGCCTAAATCAGAAACCATTATAAATATCATTATTATTGGCAGTAATCGGTAGAGCGTTGGACACAATGCTGTGCAGGACAGAGTTATGGCCCTTTACGGTCTGAGTTCAAATCCCGCCGAAGTTAACTTTGCCTTTCATCCTTACAGGGGTTGATAAAATAAAGTACCAGTAATACACTGGGGTAATTGCTGGCCTTGTGCCTAAAGGAGAAACAATTATTATTATATTTTATAAAATAAAGTACCAGTAATACACTGGGGTAATTGCTGGCCTTGTGCCTAAAGGAGAAACAATTATTATTATATTTTATAAAATAAAGTACCAGTAATACACTGGAGTAATTGCTGGCCTTGTGCCAAAAGTAGAAACAATTATTATTATATTTTATAAAATAAAGTACCAGTAATACACTGGGGTAACTGCTGGCCCACGTCCAGTATTCGAGGTTCTTCACTCTTCGCGGATGCTCTAGGAATGTAACCCCTACGAATGCCAGGGTACTTCTGTACTTCTAAAATTCTATTTCTAATTTAATTCCAAACCAAACCAAACCAAACCATGTATATGGAGGCACATGGCTTAGTGGTTAGAGCAATCGAAAGGTTGTGAGTTCAATTCCCAGACCGGGTGATGTGTTGTTTCCTTGAGCAAGACACTTTATTTCACATTGCTCCAGTTTACTCAGCTGTAGAAAGGAGATGATAGGGACTGGGGTCCCTATCATTCCACTGCAAAGTGGAGGCGCCACTGCAAAAAAGCACCCAGCCCACACTGTAAAGTGGACATGTAGGCACCACGGCAAAAGAGCACCCAGCACTCACTGTAAAGTGGACATGCAGGCACCACGGCAAATAAGCACCCAGCCCACACTGTAAAGTGGATGTGGAGGCGTCTCGGAAAAAAAAAAAGCACCCAGCACTCACTGTAAAGTAGACATGTAGGTGCCACGGCAAAAAAAAAGCACCCAGCCCACACTGTAAAGTAGACGTGGAGGCACCACAGCAAAAAAGCACCCAGCACTCACTGTAAAGTGGTCGTGTAGGCACCACGGCAAAAAAGCACCCAGCCCACACTGTAAAGTGGTCGTGTAGGCACCACAGCAAAAAAGCACCCAGCACTCACTGTAAAGTGGTCGTGTAGGCACCACGGCAAAAAAGCACCCAGCCCACACTGTAAAGTGGATGTGGAGGTGCCTCGGAAAAAAAAAAAGCACCCAGTCCACACTGTAAAGTGGACGTGTAGGCACCACAGCACTCACTGTAAAGTGGTCGTGGAGGTGCCACAGCAAAAAAGCACCCAGCCCACACTGTAAAGTGGACATGTAGGCGCCACAGAAAAAAAAAAGCACCCAGCCCACACTGTAAAGTAGACGTG
Organism: Eledone cirrhosa; assembly: GCA_964016885.1. Classification (NCBI taxonomy): domain Eukaryota; kingdom Metazoa; phylum Mollusca; class Cephalopoda; order Octopoda; family Eledonidae; genus Eledone; species Eledone cirrhosa. The sequence continues at coordinate 5,977,868 of OZ024766.1, forward strand.
TAGGTTCCACGGCAAAAAAGCACCCAGCACTCACTGTAAAGTGGACGTTGAGGCGCCTCGGAAAAAAAAAAGCACCCAGCCCACACTGTAAAGTAAACGTGTAGGCACCACAGTAAAAAAGCACCCAGCACTCACTGTAAATGAGGTTGGTGTTAGGAAGGGCATCCAGCTGTAGAAATCAAGCCAGAATCAGTTCCCGTCCCACCCTTGCAAGCAGGGAAAAGAGGACGTAAAATGAAATGATGATACTGACCTCTTGTGAGGGTGTTGAAAGAGCACTGATGAGTCTGGCCACAATAGGTTTCACTTTAGGGTCAGTCTTGTCCAGATGTTTGGCCAAGGACCCCATTAAGATCACGATGCTCTGCCGTACAACATCGTTGCTGGCAGTGTTGGCCGCTGTTGATAAGAAGTTCTCAAAGACTGGCAGAAGTGTGTTGACATTGTCCTGTGTGTATATAGAGAGAGTGTATATAAATAATGGGTATATATATATATAGTGGGTTCACATTGTCCTGTGTATATATAGAGAGAGTGTATATAAATAATTGGTATATATATACATATATATATAGTGTGTTGACATTGTCCTGTATATATATAGAGAGAGTGTATATAAATAATGGGTATATATATATATATATATATATAGTGGGTTCACATTGTCCTGTGTATATATAGAGAGAGTGTATATAAATAATTGGTATATATATACATATATATATAGTGTGTTGACATTGTCCTGTATATATATAGAGAGAGTGTATATAAATAATTGGTATATATATACATATATATATAGTGTGTTGACATTGTCCTGTATATATAGAGAGAGAGTGTATATAAATAATTGGTATATATATACATATATATATAGTGTGTTGACATTGTCCTGTATATATATAGAGAGAGTGTATATAAATAATTGGTATATATATACATATATATATAGTGTGTTGACATTGTCCTGTATATATATAGAGAGAGTGTATATAAATAATTGGTATATATATATATATATATATAGTGTGTTAACATTGTCCTGTATATATATAGAGAGAGTGTATATAAATAATTGGTATATATATACATATATATATAGTGTGTTGACATTGTCCTGTATATATATAGAGAGAGAGTGTATATAAATAATTGGTATATATATACATATATATATAGTGTGTTGACATTGTCCTGTATATATATAGAGAGAGTGTATATAAATAATTGGTATATATATATATATATATATAGTGTGTTGACATTGTCCTGTATATATATAGAGAGAGTGTATATAAATAATTGGTATATATATACATATATATATAGTGTGTTGACATTGTCCTGTATATATATAGAGAGAGAGTGTATATAAATAATTGGTATATATATACATATATATATAGTGTGTTGACATTGTCCTGTATATATATAGAGAGAGTGTATATAAATAATTGGTATATATATACATATATATATAGTGTGTTGACATTGTCCTGTATATATAGAGAGAGAGTGTATATAAATAATTGGTATATATATACATATATATATAGTGTGTTGACATTGTCCTGTATATATATAGAGAGAGTGTATATAAATAATTGGTATATATACACATATATATATAGTGTGTTGACATTGTCCTGTATATATATAGAGAGAGTGTATATAAATAATTGGTATATATATACATATATATATAGTGTGTTGACATTGTCCTGTATATATATAGAGAGAGTGTATATAAATAATTGGTATATATATATATATATATATATATATATAGTGTGTTGACATTGTCCTGTATATATATAGAGAGAGTGTATATAAATAATTGGTATATATATACATATATATATAGTGTGTTGACATTGTCCTGTATATATATAGAGAGAGTGTATATAAATAATTGGTATATATATATATATATATATATATATATAGTGTGTTGACATTGTCCTGTATATATAGAGAGAGAGTGTATATAAATAATTGGTATATATATACATATATATATAGTGTGTTGACATTGTCCTGTATATATATAGAGAGAGTGTATATAAATAATTGGTATATATATACATATATATATAGTGTGTTGACATTGTCCTGTATATATAGAGAGAGTGTATATAAATAATTGGTATATATATATATATATATATATATATATAGTGTGTTGACATTGTCCTGTATATATATAGAGAGAGTGTATATAAATAATTGGTATATATATATGTATAGTGTGTGTATATAAATATATAGTGTGTTGAAACAGAGAAGAGTGTATATAAATAATTAAATGGGTATATCGTGTATGTGTGTGTGTGTATATAAACACGATGATGATGATGATAGTATGGATGTGTGTGTGTATATTTGTGTGTGTGTGTGTATGTATGTATGTGTGTGTGTGTGTGTGTGTGTGTGTATGTATGTATGTATGTATGTATGTGTGTGTGTGTGTGTGTGTGTGTGTGTATGTATGTATGTATGTATGTATGCATGCATGCATGCAAACATTACAATGAAGAAATATATTAGTTTCATGCTTGATATAATAGGAAAAGAGTCTTAAAGTTTCGGGCACTAGTCCTTCATCAGAATATAGAATGAGAAATATATATATATATATATATATATACATATACATACCTTTCCGTGTTCGTTGACTGCAGCAAGTGCAGCATCTCGCATGTTGGTCTGAACCTCGTGTGCGCGGTCACCCAGCGCCTTCGGTACGTAGAATGCGA
>OZ024766.1:5985623-6033123 GCA_964016885.1 Eledone cirrhosa
GAGGGCCGTGTGGCACAGCTCCTGGATCTTTGGGGAGCTGACTGTTCCTATAAGTCGGATGAGCAACTGGAGTAGGGGTTTGTGAGGCAGAAGCTGGGGGTCGTACTGTGGAGAGAGAGAGAGAGATAGTATTAGAGAGGGGGAGAGAGAGAGAGAGAGGGGGAGAGAGAGAGATAGATAGTATTAGAGAAGGGGAGAGATAGAGATAGTATGAGAGAGGACACATTAGACAATGTAGTCCTAGGGAGACGTTGCCGCTACATAAACACTTACCAGTTTCCTCAGGGCTTCCTCGTCGTCATGGATACGCGTACACCCTCCTACTACGCTCTTCTTACTACTCCTCTTCTTCTTCTTCTTCTCCTCCTCCTCCTCCTCCCCTTCTTCGCCCTCCTCCTCACCCTCCCCTTCCCTCTCCGACGTCACCATCATCATCATCTTCATCACCTTCTCCTTCATCTTCCTCTCCTCCTCCCCCACCAGCGCCTCCCTCACCCCGCCGCCGTCGCCGTTCACCCCCACCTCGCCATCGTCCCCGGCGCCGTTCTTGCTGCTGTTCTTGTTGTTGTTCTTCTTCTTCTTCGACTTGGAGGCGGGGGACGGGGCGGTGGTGGCGTCGCCCTGCGTCCTCCTCCTGTTGTTGTTGTTGCTGCTGTCGCCGCGACGACGACCACCTCCTCCGCCGCCGCCGACGTTGTTGTTGTCACGACGACGACCCTTCGCCGCCGCCGCCGCCACGGAGGAGCCGGGCGGCGGGGCCGCGAGGCGCACCCGGGCGTGGCACACGATCAGGCGCAGCGCCCTGAGGCAGGTGGCGCTGGCGTCCTCGACGGGGCAGTGCCGGCCGGAGAGGGCAGCCGCCGAGAGCAGGTGGAAGAAGTGGGCAAACGCCGGCGTGGGGAACGGGTGCTTCGGCCCCCCGCCGACCGTCGCCTGCACGCACTCGTGCAACAGCTGCACGGTGCGCTCCACCTGCTGCACCTCTTCTTCCTCGACCCACTGTGGGTCCAGCTGGCAGTCGGGTCGCAGGGCCCGGACTGTCGCATGGCTCACCAGTTCACCTGCAAAAGAGAAAATGGACAATATATATACATATATATATATATACACTATATATATACACTATATATATATATACACTATATAATACCTTTATGGTAAATAAAGATATATATATACACTATATATATATATATATATATATATATATATATATATATATATATATATATATATACACTATATATATATATATATATATATATATATATATATATACACACTATATATATATATATATATATATATATATATACACACTATATATATATATATATAATAACATATTGTTAATATGATATCCCCGAAATATTTTCCATTTATTTAATATTGTAAATATACTCCAAATATTTGTCGAGTGCTTTTATATCAGTTATAAATATTTACTAGTTGTAACCCAACAATTTTAAATATAACTTTACATGTATATATATATATATATGTGATGAAACACAGATACCAACACATCTGTATATATATTGCAAAAGAAAAATTTAGCCAGATTGAAGTATACTAATTATTATACTACAGTTTGTCCATATCGATTTAAAATAATAAATCAACGGAGACGAACTGTATTGGCAAAAGGCCGTGATGTTTAGACACATTTAAATTTCAAAATCAAACCTGTTCCGTAGATAAGTTTAGACTTTAAGATCCAAATATGTTTCGAGTTAAATAAGTGTAGGAATATCATGTCCCGCTCTCCTCAGTAAACATCCAGAGACAAATTGATATGCTTCACTTCTAAATAATTTAAAAGACTGCGTGGCGCACATGGCTTTACAGTATCTAACTAGTCTCATAACCGTATTGCTAGAAATAACAGTCGTGTATATGAGGCGGCTTTGCAGCTCAAACTAGGAGCAGATTAAAATTAATAAGGTAATGAATTCTTTTACAATGGAATCAGCTCGAATGAGGAAAAATATATCCCCTGAGCAGTGTATAAATTAATATGTATGTGATGAAACACAGATACCAACACATCTGTATATATATTGCGAAAGAAAAATTTAGGACAAACTGTAGTATAATAATTAGTATACTTCAATCTGGCTAAATTTTTCTTTCGTAGTATATATACAGATGTGTTGGTATCTGTGTTTCATCACATACATATTAATTTATACACTGCTCAGGGAATATATTTTTCCTCATTCGAGCTGATTCCATTGTAAAAGAATTCATTACCTTATTAATTTTATATATATATATATATACACTATATATATATATATATATACACTATATAATACCTTTATGGTAAATAAAGAAATATATATATATATATATATATATATATACTATATAATACCTTTATGGTAAATAAAGAAATATATATATATATATATACACACTATATATAATTGTTTCTACTTTAGGCACAAGGCCAGCAATTACCCAGTGTATTACTGGTACTTTATTTCCATGGGTATGTCGTTATTTATGAAACAAATTTTGTATTTTATCTGATGAAAGCGCACCAAGATTGGCTTGGTCGCCCTTGAAATATATATAATTAAATAGATATGGTTTTATAAATATAGTTTCCATTTTGCCTTTCATCCTTACGGGGTCGATAAAATAAAGTACCAGTAATGCACTGGAGTAATTGCTGGCCTTGTGCCAAAAGTAGAAACAATTAATATCTTGGTATATAATATATATATATATATATATCTCATCATCATCATCATTTGATTTTACGTCCACTTTTCCCTGCTTGCAAGGGTGGGATGGGAACTGATTCTGGCTTGATTTCTACAGCTGGATGCCCTTCCTAACACCAACCTCATTTACAGTGAGTGATGGGTGCTTTTTTTGCCGTGGCACCTCCACGTCAACTTTACAGTGGAATGATAGGGACCCCAGTCCCTATCATCTCATTTCTACAGCTGAGTAAACTGGAGCAATGTGAAATAAAGTGTCTTGCTCAAGGAAACAACACATCACCCGGTCTGAGAATTGAACTCACAACCTTTCGATTGCAAGGCCAATGCTCTAACCACTAAGCCATGTGCCTCCATAAACAATTAGAGTTCCCATGCCGGGAATCGAACTTATATATATAAGCTTAGTAAAATCGAAGCTTTGGCTGTGGGCAAGCAAAGTTGACCTACAATAAGGAATGAGTTAGCAAAGCACTCAATAAGAGTAGGTCCTTAGAGTAATAACATATGTTTAAATAGCTTGACAAATTGAACATTGCGGTAGGCAAAATCCAACCATACAATACCAAAACAACGAAAGAACTAACAGGTTAAATATATACACATATATATCAAAGGTAAAAACCTCCCAGTACACACTGTAAATGTGGTTGGTGTTAGGAAGGGCATCCAGCCGTAGAAAACCCGCCAGACAGTCCTATACGAGCAAGACAACCACTCTTGCCTCAAGTGGGAAAACTCCCGTCCAAACCCATGCAAGCGTGGAAGATGGACGTTAAACGATGATGATGATGATGATAATATATATGTGTGTGTGTGTGTATATGCATGTGTATATATATCAAAGGTATATATTGAGTTAGAAACTCAAAATAGTCTCTTACAATAAAATAGCTCTAAGAAAGAGATTTTTCCGAGCCGTATATTATAAATGAATATAAAAGAAAGATAAACACAGACATATACATATACGTAATACATATACATAATATCTCACATAACATTTACATTTCTCTATATATATACTATTGTATTTTCACAGTAAAGGCTTTACCTCACATAATATCTCACCTAACATTTACATTACTCTATATATACTATTGTATTTTCATGGTAAAGGCTTTACCTCACATAACATTTACATTACTCTAGATATACTATTGTATTTCCACGGTAAAGGCTTTACTTCACATAATATCAAATCTATGAGATTTTGATATTACTTATTTTGAGAACAACACCTCAACATCAGTATGAGTGGCCAGTTGGGGCCGGTTTGAACAGAAAGAGGTGAGATAATTCTGGCCGGATCCAACCGGTTTAAATGTTAAAAGGTTAAGACACCAATAGTAACAACAACAACAACCACAGTAACAACCTACTTACCAAGCTGTATGTCAGTGAAAGAGGCTCGACCTAGTGTAACAAGGAGTCTAGAGACAGGCAGAGCTGCTAGTGGTGACTGCAGAAGGGGTACCAGGACCTGACACAGGCTTGCCATGTACACACACACTTCATTGCTGTCACCTTCTATTGCAGAGTGCAGCGTGTTGCAACATCGCACCAGCTTCTTGTGCAACTGTAAAATATAACAAAAATATATATATACACAAAGTACAAAGTGAAACCTACTACAGTCAGTAGGCACCTCTAACAAAATACACCCCCGTCCCACTACCCCCACCCCATCCACACCACCCCTTTCAATGTAAAGTTATGTTGGTACCACAACATCCAGCCCGAAACAAATGAGGCCTTGCAATGGAAAGGTTGTGAGTTCAATTCTCAGACCGGGTGATGTGTTGTGTCCTTGAGCAAGACACCTTTATTTCACATTGCTCCAGTTTACTCAGCTGTAGAAATGAGATGATAGGGACTGGGGTCCCTATCATTCCACTGCAAAGTGGTCGTGGAGGCGCCACGGCAAGAAAGCACCCAGCCCACACTGTAAATGAGGTTGGTGTTAGGAAGGGCATCCAGCTGTAGAAATCAAGCCAGAATCAGTTCCTGTCCCACCCTTGTAAGCAGGGAAAAGGCGGACGTAAAATGATGATGATGATGATGACAATGATATATATATACATATATATATATATATTTAGAAAACGTGAGAGAAACACAAAGACAATTCCCACTCATCAGCTGTCTTCTGTGGATCACTGAGGTTTCAGACACATTAAAGACAAGACATCTCACCACAGTACGTTAATAGCTAAAATGGATAGCTATCCGGGAAGAAACACAATGGAGGATAACGAAGAGAACAGAAAGACATACCGATAGAGAAAGGGGGAAAAGACGAAGGCAGCTGTACTTATATCCATAACCCCCCCTACACGAACCAGAATAACAACAACAAACATCTCACCTTCTTTACATTATTTCGAATCTCTGATTCTGCTTTCAAGGCCAGCTGGAGCTTCTCCTCCTGTTGTCGAGACAGTTTCACATCCCCACCTTTGGCCCTCTTCTTCTTCTCCATCTCCTACAACAACAACAGTAACAACATCAGTAACAACAACAACAACAACAGTAACAACAACAACAACAGTAAGAGAAGTAACAACCACCAGGTACCTTCCGTAACTCAATCTCAGCCATTTGTTCAGCGTAGGAATAGAGTTTGTTCTCTCTTCGGATGTTTGTCTCTTTCACTTCGTTCTTCAGCGCTCTGCCGGGTAAATATAGGAAAGAGAAGTGTATGATGTTATACCAGGTGGTGGTGGTGTTGTTGTGGAGTGGTAGGGTGGTGAGGTTGGGGTAGTGGTGGTGGTGGTGTGGGAGTGTAATGTAAATGGTGATGTAGTGTGGTGTGGTGGTGGTGGTGGTGGTGGTGTTGTGTGGTGTGGTAGTGTTGTGATGGTGAACTAGTGTGTAGTGTGGTGGTGGTGTTGTGTGGTGTGGTGGTGTTGTGATGGTGATCTAGTGTGTAGTGTGGTGGTGGTGTTGATCTAGTGTGTAGTGTGGTGGTGGTGATGTTGTGGTGGTGTGGTGGTGATCTAGTGTGTAGTGTGGTGGTGTTGTGATGGTGAACTAGTGTGTAGTGTGGTGGTGGTGTTGTGATGGTGATCTAGTGTGTAGTGTGGTGGTAGTGGTGGTGTTGTGATGGTGATCTAGTGTGTAGTGTGGTGGTGGTGATGTTGTGGTGGTGTGGTGGTGATCTAGTGTGTAGTGTGGTGGTGGTGTTGTGATGGTGAACTAGTGTGTAGTGTGGTGGTGGTGTTGTGATGGTGATCTAGTGTGTAGTGTGGTGGTAGTGGTGGTGTTGTGATGGTGATCTAGTGTGTAGTGTGGTGGTGGTGGTGTTGTGTTTCTGTGGTAGTGGTGTTGTGATGGTGGTGGTATTGTGTTATGTTGTAGTGTTTAGTTGTGGTGCTGTATGGTGATAGTGTGATGTGGTGGTGTAGTGTTATAAAAGAATGTGCTGCCCCAACATAGCCACAGTAAACCAGTAAAAAAACAAGAACCAAGATAAATTTACCTCTCCAAGACACTTTTGTCGTACAGCTGGCCATCAGGACACCGAAAAATGCCATATTGTTCACGTGTGACCGCTAAAAACTCTGGGGAGCCCAGCTGGTCACATAGTTGACTGATTAACTGAGGCAGAAAACTGTTGGGTGCTATAGAGACCAAGGACCTTACACCATTCTCCACACACTGAAAATATAAGGGATATAATATATTATATATATAAGTCAATGACACACGACCGTGACTTCTGGCGTCACGCAGTAATACAGGGTACCCGACCCCCCCATGGGTACATGCTGAAGCATATAAACAATATGCCCCCCCCCCCCCCCCCACCGCAAGGTGGTCGTGGAGGTGCCACGGCAAAAAAGCACCCAGCCCACACTGTAAAGTGGACGTGTAGGCGCCACGAAAAAGCACCCAGCACTCACTGTAAATGAGGTTGGTGTTAGGAAGGGCATCCAGCTGTAGAAATCAAGCCAGATCAGTTCCTGTATGAGCAAGGCATGGTCAGCCGACCAGACACTGCCCACAACAGGACAACCCGTCTAACCCATGCTAGCGTGGAAGAACGGACGTAAAACGGTGATGATGATGATGATGATGATGAATCATTTTACGTCCGCTTTTCGTAATCCATATTAAATGTTATTAAACACAGTTTGATTGTTATTTATAAAGTATATATATGGCTTAGTGGTTAGAGCATTGGCCTTGCAATCGAAAGGTTGTGAGTTTAATTCTCAGACCGGGTGATGTGTTGTTTCCTTGAGCAAGACACTTTATTTCACATTGCTCCAGTTTACTCAGCTGTAGAAATAAGATGATAGGGACTGGGGTCCATATCATTCCACTGTAAAGTGGTCGTGGAGGTGCCATGGCAAAAAAGCACCCAGCACTCACTGTAAAGTGGTCGTGGAGGTGCCACGGCAAAAAAGCCCCCAGCACTCACTGTAAATGAGGTTGGTGTTAGGAAGGGCATCCAGCTGTAGAAATCGAGCCAGAATCAGTTCCCGTCCCACCCTTGCAAGCAGGGAGAAAGTGGGACGTAAAATGAATCTATCTAATCATTTTACGTCCGCTTTTCGTAATCCATATTAAATGTTATTAAAAACAGTTTGATTGTTATTTATAAAGTATATATATATATATATATATAAACTATAATAAAGTAAGGAGCACGGGACTGCGTATGGTTTATAGCTTTTTATCCCATTAGTAAAATAAGTTGGATTACTTTGAATAAATAATGAATGAATATTACATAATTTATCCACTAAATTTCGTGGCTGTTCATTAAATATATTTTATTACTTATTTAAAAATTCACTTCTTTAAAATTTTCAATTGTCAACACATCCGGTTAGCGATCGCTTAAATAAATATCCATATATTTCCGTCACTAATTTTCTCCTAATGCAGTTTATATATAATGTCTTTTTTTTTAAATGTATCATGGATTACGTTACTGATTACATAAGACAGTGTAACACAGTCTTCGTTCAATTTCTGTGTATTATATATTGTCAATTACGATTTTATTTGATGTATCATATCTACCTGTATATATACCTGCGTATAATATCAATATACACACTACACATGCTAGCAGAAAACCACACGAAGGGTGGTTTTTCTGCTAGTATATATAATGTTTAATATAAAGATGGCTTCTACAGGACTAGAACTGTTTCAGGAGATGGAGAAAGAGATAAAGAGATAAATATGTCTACTAAACTCACCATTTCAAAGTCAGCATTTTTTACAATCTGCAAACATTTCTCGGAATGATTGGTGACAAATGTATTTGGACATTGTCCGAGCTGTTTCAGGATTTCTGACCAAATATTCTTGTTGTAAGACACTGTAACGGATATATGGGTAGATATGTAGTTAGAGGTAGAGATAAGGGGTAATGGTACCACTGAAATATAAGGGGTTACTCTGAGAAGGCAGAAGTATGAGATAGAAAGAATATAACCCCAAACAAGGCATATATATATATATTTTACCCGCCCTAGATAGATATATACATACATACATATATATATAATCATCATCATCATCGTCATTTCATTTTACGTCCGCTTTTTCCCTGCTTGCAAGGGTGGGACGGGAACTGATTCTGGCTTGATTTCTACAGCTGGATGCCCTTCCTAACACCAACCTCATTTACAGTGAGTGCTGGGTGCTTTCTTGCCGTGGCGCCTCCACGACCACTTTACAGTGGAATGATAGGGACCCCAGTCCCTATCATCTCATTTCTACAGCTGAGTAAACTGGAGCAATGTGAAATAAAGTGTCTTGCTCAAGGAAACAACACATCACCCGGTCTGAGAATTGAACTCACAACCTTTCGATTGCAAGGCCAATGCTGTAACCACTAAGCCATGTGCCTCCATAATACATATACATATATACATTCATAGACACATATACAAATATGTATATATAGTCAATAAATATATATATATATAGATACATACATACACAATTATATATATATATATATATAAGATCCGCCTCTTCATTGCTGTAGTGGGGTCTGTGCTGCTGTACGGGTCTGAGACTTGGACACTGACCAAGAAACTCACTCAGATGGTGGATGGGTGCTACACGAGAATGCTGAGGATGGTTCTGAACATTAATCAGTATACACTGAGGATGAAGAACTCAGAGTTGTACGGGAGCCTCCCAAAAGTCAGCTCAAAAGTGACACAGAGGAGACTGAGGTTAGCTGGACATGTTCACCGATATCCAGAGTTGACATTGCACTCAGTGCTCCTGTGGGAGCCCCTACATGGATACACTGGGTTAGCTGGACAAGCTCACCGACATCCAGAGTTGACACTGCACTCAGTGCTCCTGTGGGAGCCCCTGCATGGACACACTAGGTTAGCTGGACATGCTCACCGACATCCAGAGTTGACACTGCACTCAGTGCTCCTGTGGGAGCCCCTACATGGACACAGTAGAAGAGGAAGACCAAGGTTAACGTATGTTGATGCCCTAAGGACAGACACTGGTCTGTTGGAGATGCAGGACATGGCAGCGATAATGAGGGACAGAGACCGCTGGAGAGAACTCGTTCATGGATCTCGGGAATTTTACCCGCCCTAGAATGTATATACATATACAAATACATATATATATGTATACATACATGCATATATACACACACACACACATATATATATATATATGTATACATACATGCATATACACACACACACACACACACATATACAAATATATATATATATGTATACATACATGCATATATACACACACATACACACATATATATATATATATGTATACATACATGCATATATACACACACACACACACACATATATATATATATGTATACATACATGCATATATACACACACACACACACATATATATATATATATATATATATATACATACATGCATATATACACACACATACATATACAAATATATATATATATGTATACATACATGCATATATATACACACACACACATATATATATATATATGTATACATACATGCATATATACACACACACACACACATATATATATATATGTATACATACATGCATATACACACACACATATATATATATGTATACATACATGCATATATACACACACAGACACACATATATATATATACATACATGCATATACACACACACACACACACACATATATATATATATATATATATATATATATATATGTATACATACATGCATATATACACACACACACACATATATATATATATATGTATACATACATGCATATATACACACACACACACATATATATATATATACATACATGCATATATACACACACACACACACACATATATATATATATATATGTATACATACATGCATATATACACACACACACACACACACATATATATATATACATGCATATATACACACACACACACACATATATATATATATATATGTATACATACATGCATATATACACACACACACACACACATATATATATATATATATATGTATACATACATGCATATACACACACACACACACACACATATATATATATATATATATATATATATATATATATATATGTATACATACATGCATATATATACACACACACACACATATATATATATATATATAGATATTCAACATACACATACATATAATAATGACCATCTAACCCATGCTAGCGTGGAAGATGGACGTTAAACAATTATGATGATGATGATGATGATGATGATGAATATATATACACACACACACACAAACATACATAACGATACATGCTCAACAATAAAATAAGATAGAGACACAAGCCCCTAGTCACCCTCAACAACCCGCACCCCATAAAAAAATAAAAAAATGAAACTTACCGATAATAGGATGATGAGCAGATATAAAAGCAGCAGAGCCCAGTGCGTTCACTTCTGAGGATTTAGGGTTAGGTAATTTGGTGAGGGCTAGGATTGCCTGACCAAACACCTTAGCATCAGTCCTCTTGCTGTCCGAGTCATCAGAGTCATCTGCTATAAATACCTGAGTGGCCGTCTGGTGGGGGAAGATAGATATATATAGATTGATTGATTGATATGAAGGATGACAGCTGCATAAAAAGGTGCAGAGCACTAGAAGTCGATGGAAACCACGGAGTGGGGGAGACCCCAAGATGACCTGGGATGATGAGGTGATAAAAGCCGACCTTACCCAATTACACCTCTCAAAGGCGATGACACACGGCCGTGACCTCTGGCGTCACGCAGTAATACAGAGTACCCGACCTCCCATGGGTACAAGCTGAAGCGTATAGACAATATGCCCCCCCCCCCCCTGCAAGGTGGTTGTGGAGGTGCCACGGCAAAAAAGCACCCAGCCCACACTGTAAAGTGGACGTGTAGGTGCCACGAAAAAGCACCCAGCACTCACTGTAAATGAGGTTGGTGTTAGGAAGGGCATCCAGATGTAGGTATCAAGCCAGAATCAGTTCCTGTATGAGCAAGGCATGGTCAGCCGACCGGGCACTGCCCACAACAGGACAACCCGTCTAACCCATGCTAGCGTGGAAGAACGGACGTAAAACGGTGATGATGATGATATATGTGTGTGTGTTGAGGTTGGTAGGTATATATTTATATATATATGTGTGTGTAGGTATATATTTATATATATGTGTGTGCATTTTTTTTTTCATCATTTTACTTCCGCTTTTTCCCTGCTTGCAAGGGTGGGACGGGAACTGATTCTGGCTTGATTTCTACAGCTGGATGCCCTTCCTAACACCAACCTCATTTACAGTGAGTGCTGGGTGCTTTTTTGCCGTGGCACCTCCACGACCACTTTGTAGTGGAATGATAGGGACCCCAGTCCCTATCATCTCATTTCTACAGCTGAGTAAACTGGAGCAATGTGAAATAAAGTGTCTTGCTCAAGGAAACAACACATCACCCGGCCTGAGAATTGAACTCACAACCTTTCGATTGCAAGGCCAATGCTCTAACCACTAAGCCATGTGCCTCCAGATATATATATTAAAAAATAGGAGTGGATGTCTGTTGATGTGTGTGTGTGTGTGTGTGAGGGTGACGGTGTGTGTGTGTGTGTGTGAGGGTGACGGTGTGTGTGTGTGTGTGTGAGGTTGAGGATGTGTAAATACTCAAGGTTTAATTGTAGTTTAAGGGTCACTCACCTTCATAGATTTCAATAAACTGTCCAGTTCAGCTATGATGTCCACTATGAACGACAGACGCTCCCTGAGGTTGGAGATACGTTTCAGACATTGCATGGCCTGCTTTCTCACTGACCAGCTAGAGTGGGTCAGACTGAGGACTACGGCTTTATACAATGACCTGTTGGAAGGAAAGACAGGCAGACAATATATATATATATATATAAAACAAATGGAAACTACATTTATAAAACTATATTTATTTCATTATATATATTTCAGGGATATCATATTAAAAATATGGTATGCCCTCTTCAGATAAAATACAATATATAAACAGTTTTATAAATAAATATGTTTATATATTGTATTTTATCTGAAGAGGGCATACCATATTTTTAATATGATATCCCTGAAATATATATAATGAAATAAATATAGTTTTATAAATGTAGTTTCCATTTGTTTTATATCGTAAAATACTCCAAAACCTGTTGAGTGCTTTTATATCAGTTATAAAATATTTACTCGTTGTAACCCAACAATTTTAAATAAAACTTTTGCATATATATATATATATATATATATATATATACATATATATATATGTACATATATATATGTATATATATATACATATATATATATATATATAAGTGCAAAGTGAAACCTACTACAGCCAGTAGGCACCTCTAACAAAATACACCCCCGTCGCACCACTCCCACCCCATCCACACCACCCCTTTCAATGTAAAGTTATGTTGGTGCCACAACATCCAGTCCGAAACAAATGAGGTCGTGTAGGTGTCACGACAAAAAAACACACAGTCCACGCTGTAATGTGGCCGTGTAGGTAACACGGTAAAAACCTCCCAGTCCACACTGTAAACGTGGTTGGTGTTAGGAAGGGCATCGAGCCGTAGAAAACCTGCCAGACAGTCCTATACGAGCAAGACAACCACTCTTGCCTCAAGTGGGAAAACTCCCGTCCAAACCCATGCGACCGTGGAATATGGACGTTAAACGATGATGATGATATATACCAAGATATTAATAAATGGAAACTATATTTATAAAATCATATTTATTCTGGAGGCACATGGCTTAGTGGTTAGAGCATTGGCCTTGCAATCGAAAGGTTGTGAGTTCAATTCTCAGACCGGGTGATGTGTTGTTTCCTTGAGCAAGACACTTTATTTCACATTGCTCCAGTTTACTCAGCTGTAGAAATGAGACGATAGGGACTGGGGTCCCTATCAGTCCACTGCAAAGTGGAGGTGGAGGTGCCACGACAAAAAAGCACCCAGCACTCACTGTAAATGAGGTTGGTGTTAGGAAGGGCATCCAGCTGTAGAAATCAAGCCAGAATCAGTTCCCGTCCCACCCTTGCAAGCAGGGAAAACTGACGTAAAATGATGATGATGATGATGATGATGATGATGATGATTCTATTATATATATTTCAAGGGCGACCAAGCCAATGTTGGTGCGCTTTCATCAATGCTCTAACCACTAAGCCATGTGCTTCTATAAACAATATAAAATTAAATTGTTCAGAACTACAAGTGAAGTCACTCTTTTCCTCTTTTTAAATATACCGAACTGTACCAAGGATTTCACAAATTTTCCAATGTATGTCATTTCATCATTTCATTTTACGTCCGCTTTTCCCTGCTTGCAAGGGTGGGACGGGAACTGATTCTGGCTTGATTTCTACAGCTGGATGCCCTTCCTAACACCAACCTCATTTACAGTGAGTGCTGGGTGCTTTTTTGCCGTGGCACCTCCACGTCCACTTTACAGTGGAATGATAGGGACTGGGGTCCCTATCATCTCATTTCTACAGCTGGATGCCCCTCCTAACACCAACCTCATTTACAGTGAGTGCTGGGTGCTTTTTTGCCGTGGCACCTCCACGTCCACTTTACAGTGGAATGATAGGGACCCCAGTCCATATCATCTCATTTCTTCAGCTGGATGCCCTTCCTAACACCAACCTCATTTACAGATACATTACAAAAAATAATATTTTGCAATTTTTCATGCATTATATTTTACATTGAGTAATATTGAAATGTAGAGTTTTTCTCCATAAATTATATCACTGATTTAAAATCAATCATCATTTTCTTATAATATTAATAAATGTCAAGACTAAAATCTGAAGAGGGCTCGATACGGATAATATATAAAAAAAAAAAAAAATATATATATATATATATATATATATAGACAGACAGCCTGTTAAAGCAGGTAAACAGTAAAATAGTAGAGAAAAGAGTAGACACGTACCTGGAGATTTTAGCAAGATCGATTGTGGGAAACTCCAGTATCAATTTCTCAACCAGGAAAATGAGATCAAGAAACGCTACAACAACAACAATAATAATAATAACGTAAGGAGTACAAACTGCATCCAAAATATATTTTTTTTTATCCCCTTAGTAAAATAAGTTGGATTACTTTGAATAAATAATGAATGAATATTACACAATTTATCTACTAAATTTCGTGGCTGTTCATTAAATATATTTTATTGCTTATTTAAAGATTCACTTCTTTAAAATTTTCAAATGTCAACACTTCCGGTTAGCGATCGCTTAAATAAACATTCATATATTTCCGTCACTAATTTTCTCCTAATGCATTTTTTTTTTCATTTTTGCGTCCGCTTTTTCCCTACTTGCAAGGGTGGGACGGGAACTGATTTTGGCTTGATTTCTACAGCTGGATGCCCTTCCTAACACCAACCTCATTTACAGTGAGTGCTGGGTGCTTTTTTGCGGTGGCACCTGCACGTCCACTTTGCAGTGGAATGATAGGGACCCCAGTCCCTATCATCTCATTTCTACAGCTGGATGCCCTTCCTAACACCAACCTCATTTACAGTGAGTGCTGGGTGCTTTTTTTGTCGTGGCACCTCCACGTCCACTTTGCAGTGGAATGATATGGACCCCAGTCCCTATCATCTCATTTCTACAGCTGAGTAAACTGGAGCAATGTGAAATAAAGTGTCTTGCTCAAGGAAACAACACATCACCCGGTCAGAGAATTGAACTCACAACCTTTCGATTGCAAGGCCAATGCTCTAACCACTAAGCCACGTGCCTCCAATGCAGTTTATATATAATATCGTCTATTTTAAATCTATCATGGATTACGTTACTGATTACATAAGACAGTGTAACATAGTCTTCGTTCAATTTCTGTGTATTATATATTGTTAATTACGATTTTATTTGATGTATCATATCTACCTGTGTATATATACCTGCGTATATCAATATACACACTACACCCAAAGGGTGGTTTTCCTGCTAGTAATAATAATAATTGTTTCTGATTTAGGCACAAGGCCAGCAATAGTTGGGGTCTTCTATGTTCTGAGTTCAAATCCCACCAAGGTATCCCCTAAAAAAGCCACAATAATTAGGGTATTTTACATCGAGTTCAAATCCCACCAAGGTAGCCCCCTAAAAAAGCCAAAATAATTAGGGTATTTTACATCGAGTTCAAATCCCACCAAGGTATCCCCTAAAAAAGCCAAAATAATTAGGGTATTTTACATCGAGTTCAAATCCCACCAAGGTATCCCCTAAAAAAGCCAAAATAATTAGGGTATTTTACATCGAGTTCAAATCCCACCAAGGTATCCCCTAAAAAAGCCAAAATAATTAGGGTATTTTACATCGAGTTCAAATCCCACCAAGGTAGCCCCCTAAAAAAGCCAAAATAATTAGGGTATTTTACATTCTGAGTTCAAATCCCACCAAGGTATTCCCTAAAAAAGCCACAATAATTAGGGTATTTTACATTGAGTTCAAATCCCACCAAGGTATCCCCTAAAAAAGCCAAAATAATTAGGGTATTTTACATCGAGTTCAAATCCCACCAAGGTATCCCCTAAAAAAGCCACAATAATTAGGGTATTTTACATTGAGTTCAAATCCCACCAAGGTATCCCCTAAAAAAGCCAAAATAATTAGGGTATTTTACATCGAGTTCAAATCCCACCAAGGTATCCCCTAAAAAAGCCAAAATAATTAGGGTATTTTACATCGAGTTCAAATCCCACCAAGGTAGCCCCCTAAAAAAGCCAAAATAATTAGGGTATTTTACATCGAGTTCAAATCCCACCAAGGTAGCCCCCTAAAAAAGCCACAATAATTAGGGTATTTTACATTCTGAGTTCAAATCCCACCAAGGTATCCCCTAAAAAAGCCACAATAATTAGGGTATTTTACATTGAGTTCAAATCCCACCAAGGTAGCCCCCTAAAAAAGCCACAATAATTAGGGTATTTTACATTCTGAGTTCAAATCCCACCAAGGTATTCCCTAAAAAAGCCACAATAATTAGGGTATTTTACATTGAGTTCAAATCCCACCAAGGTATCCCCTAAAAAAGCCACAATAATTAGGGTATTTTACATTCTGAGTTCAAATCCCACCAAGGTATCCCCTAAAAAAGCCACAATAATTAGGGTATTTTACATTGAGTTCAAATCCCACCAAGGTATCCCCTAAAAAAGCCACAATAATTAGGGTATTTTACATTCTGAGTTCAAATCCCACCAAGGTAGCCCCCTAAAAAAGCCACAATAATTAGGGTATTTTACATTCTGAGTTCAAATCCCACCAAGGTATCCCCTAAAAAAGCCACAATAATTAGGGTATTTTACATTGAGTTCAAATCCCACCAAGGTATCCCCTAAAAAAGCCACAATAATTAGGGGATTTTACATTGAGTTCAAATCCCACCAAAGTATCCCCTAAAAAAGCCAAAATAATTAGGGTATTTTACATTGAGTTCAAATCCCACCAAGGTATCCCCTAAAAAAGCCACAATAATTAGGGTATTTTACATTGAGTTCAAATCCCACCAAAGTATCCCCCTAAAAAAGCCACAATAATTAGGGTATTTTACATTCTGAGTTCAAATCCCACCAAGGTATCCCCTAAAAAAGCCACAATAATTAGGGTATTTTACATTGAGTTCAAATCCCACCAAGGTAGCCCCTAAAAAAGCCACAATAATTAGGGGATTTTACATTGAGTTCAAATCCCACCAAAGTATCCCCTAAAAAAGCCACAATAATTAGGGTATTTTACATTGAGGTCAAATCCCACCAAGGTATCCCCTAAAAAAGCCACAATAATTAGGGTATTTTACATTGAGTTCAAATCCCACCAAGGTTAGCTAAAAGTGGGGTAACAGAAACTGACCTTCATCTGAGAGGGCCGACAGGGTCTTGTCGTTGAAGAAGAGCTGCTTGTTGGTGTCGAGGAGAACGTTCCAGAATGCGGAAAGCTTTGAGTCGTATTGGACGTCGGCCAGGCTCAGCTGGAGCAAGAGACGTGAGGCCGACAGGGCTTCGGTGACCAGCTGGACCTGGTTGGGTTGGTTGTTGGCCCTCTCCATCACCTGCAGTAGGAGTGGCACGACTTTCTGGGCCTGCAGTAAGGTATCACCTGGATATAAGAGAGAAATATATATATATATATATGTATATATATATATATGTATGTAAAAGGTAAACAGAAATAACAACACAATCAGTACAGTATATGGAAGGGATATATTAGGTTAACGTTTGATATAGCAGGAAGAGGGTCTTAACGTTTTGGACGCTAGTCCTTCATCACAAGAAAGAATGAGAAATAAGATAGATTGAGGGGATGGGCGGGGTGGAATTGGAAAAAATGTCTAGAGAGAAAGAATGATATATATATATATATATATATATATATATATATATATATATATATATATACACAAATCTACTATACATGTATATATAGAGAGAGTAATATATATATATATATATATATATATATATATAGAGAGAGAGAGAGAGAGAGAGAGAGAGAAATATATATATATAGAGAGAGTAATATATATATATAGAGAGAGAGTAATATATATATAGAGAGAGAGAGAGAGTTATATATATATATATAGAGAGAGAGAGAGAGAGGGAAAGAGAGAGCATAATATATATATATATATCTAATATATACACACATAAACAAATAGACATATATATATATATATATATATAGAGAGAGAGAGAGAGAGAGAGAGAGAGAGAGAGAGAGAGAGAGAGAGAGAGAGAGGGAGAGAGAGATGGAAGAGCAAGCGTTGTCATTAGTTACCGTGAAATGCAGCCACCATACAACATATGTAGGAATTCCTGACAGCAGATGTCGACGCCTTGAGGGTGAATCCTTTCTGGAAGAAGACAGGAAAGTAATATATATATATATATATATATATATATGGTAATACGATATTAAATAAATGGAAACTATATTTATTTCATTATACATATTTCAGGGATACCAAATTAAAATATGGTATGCCTTCATCAGACAAAATACAATATATAAACAGTTTTATAAATAATTTTGACGTACCCTATTAAATGCAACCATTATTTATCCAGACAGCTTCCATAAATAATGGTTGCATTTAATAGGGTACGTCAAAATTATTTATAAAACTGTTTATATATTGTATTTTGTCTGATGAAGGCATACCATATTTTAATTTGGTATCCCTGAAATATGTATAATGAAATAAATATGGTTTTATAAATATAGTTTCCATTTATTAATATCGTATATCTACTCCAAAAACTTGTCGAGTGCTTTATATCAGTTATAAAATATTTACTTCTTGTATCCCAACAATTTTAAATAGAACTTTTGCATATATGGTAATATATATATATATATATCATCATCATCATCATTTTACGTCCACTTTTCCCTGCTTGCAAGGGTGGGACGGGAACTGATTCTAGCTTTATTTCTACAGCTGGATGCCCTTCCTAACACCAACCTCATTTACAGTGAGTGCTGGGTGCTTTTTTTGCCATGGCACCTCCACGACCACTTTGCAGTGGAATGATAGGGACCCCAGTCCCTATTATCTCATTTCTACAGCTGAGTAAACTGGAGCAATGTGAAATAAAGTGTCTTGCTCAAGGAAACAACACATACCCAGTCTGAGAATTGAACTCACAACCTTTCGATTGCAAGGCCAATGCTCTAACCACTAAGCCATGTGCCTCCATATATATATATATATGTCATCATCATTTTACGTCTGCTTTTCCCTGCTTGCAAGGGTGGGACGGGAACTGATCCTGGCTTGATTTCTACAGCTGGATGCCCTTCCTAACACCGACCTCATTTACAGTGTGGGCTGGGTGCTTTTTTTTTCCCGTGGCACCTCCACGACCACTTTACAGTGGAATGATAGGGACCCCAGTCCCTATCATCTCATTTCTACAGCTGAGTAAACTGGAGCAATGTGAAATAAAGTGTCTTGCTCAAGGAAACAACACATCACCCGGTCTGAGAATTAAACTCACAACCTTTCAATTGCAAGTTCAATGCTCTAACCACTAAGCCATATTATATATATATCTATCTAGGGCGGGTAAAATTCCCGAGATCCATGGACGAGTCTCTCCAGCGGTCTCTGTCCCTCATTATCACTGCCATGTTCTGCGTCTCCAACATACTAGGGCTTCAACATACGTTAACCTTGGTCTTCCTCTTCCAGTGTGTCTATGCAGGGGCTCCCACAGGAGCACTGAGTGCAGTGTCAACTCAGAATGTCGGTGAGCATGTCCAGCTAACCTCAATCTCCTCTGTGTCACTTTTGAGCTGACTTTTGGGAGGCTCCCGTACAACTCTGAGTTCTTCATCCTCAGTGTATACTGATTAATGTTCAGAGCCATCCTCAGCATTCTCGTGTAGCACCCATCCACCATCTGAGTGAGTTTCTTGGTCAGTGTCCAAGTCTCAGACCCATACAGCAGCACAGACTCCACTACAACAATGAAGAGGTGGATCTTCAGGTCTTCACGAAGGTCCGACTTCCACACCGATCTCAAGCTGTGGCACGCCGCATATATATATATATCATCATTTCATTTTACGTCCGCTTTTTCCCTGCTTGCAAGGGTGGGACGGGAAGTGATTCTGGCTTGATTTCTACAGCTGGATGCCCTTCCTAACACCAACCTCATTTACAGTGAGTGCTGGGTGCTTTTTTGCCGTGGCACCTCCACGACCACTTTGCAGTGGAATGATAGGGACCCCAGTCCCTATTATCTCATTTCTACAGCTGAGTAAACTGGAGCAATGTGAAATAAAGTGCCTTGCTCAAGGAAACAACACATCACCCGGTCTGAGAATTGAACTCACAACCTTTCGATTGCAAGGCCAATGCTCTAACCACTAAGCCATGTGCCTCCACATATATATATATATATATATATATATACACACACACGCACACATGGAGATTGGAGACAGCATAAGACAAGGGAAGATAACTTACTTTGAAACACTCAATCAGGTTAGTTGGTACATCTGTATAGAGTCGAGTACACCAGGATGCCAGCACTTGGAGTATACAGATGAGGGTCCCCTCATGAACTGGAATAAGAAAAGGGGGGTACATTAAGAGGGGTGCACAGGTGGTGGGGTAGTGGTGGTGATTTATAGCTGGTAATGGTAGTTATTGTGGTGGTGGTGGTGTTGCAGTGTGGTTGTGTAGGGTAGTGTAGTGGTGGTACAGTGAAGTTATAGTGTAGTAATGGTAGTGGTGGTGGTGTAGTGTAGTTGTGGTGGTGGCGTAGTGTAGTGGTGGTGCATTGTGGTGGTGTAGTGTAGTTGTAGTGGTGGTGGTGTAGTGTAGTTGTAGTGGTGGTGGTGTAGTGGTGGTAGTGGTGCATTGTGGTGGTGTAGTGTAGTTGTGGTGGTGGTGGTGTAGTGTAGTAATGGTGGTGTAGTGTAGTAATGGTAGTGGTTAGTGCTGGTGGTGTAGTGTAGTGGCGGTGTAGTGTAGTGGTAGTAGTGGTGGTGGTGTAGTGTAGTTGTGGTGGTGGCGTAGTGTAGTGGTGGTGCATTGTGGTGGTGTAGTGTAGTAATGGTAGTGGTTAATGCTGGTGGTGTAGTGTAGTGGTGTAGTGTAGTGGCGGTGTAGTGTAGTGGTAGTAGTGGTGGTGGTGTAGTGTAGTGTAGTGGTAGTAGTGGTGGTGGTGTAGTGTAGTAATGGTAGTGGTGGTGGTGTAGTGTAGTCACTGTGGTGGTATAGTGTAGTGTAGTAATGTTAGTGGTGGTGTAGTGTAGTGGTAGTGTGTGTAGTGTAGTGGCGGTGGTGTAGTGTAGTAATGGTAGTGGTTAGTGCTGGTGGTGTAGTGTAGTAATGGTAGTGGTGTAGTGTAGTGGCGGTGTAGTGTAGTGGTAGTAGTGGTGGTGGTGTAGTGTAGTAATGATAGTGGTGGTGGTGTAGTGGTGCAGTGTGGTAGTGGTGGTGTAGTGTAGTAGTGGTAGTAGTGGTGGTGGTGGTGTAGTGTAGTAATGGTAGTAGTGGTGGCGGTGGTGTAGTGTAGTAATGGTAGTAGTGGTGGCGGTGGTGTAGTGTAGTAATGATAGTGGTGGTGGTGTAGTGGTGCAGTGTGGTGTAGTGTAGTAGTGTAGTAATGTTAGTGGTGGTGTAGTGTAGTGGTAGTGTGTGTAGTGTAGTGGTGGTGGTGTAGTGTAGTAATGGTAGTGGTTAGTGCTGGTGGTGTAGTGTAGTGGCGGTGGTGTAGTGTAGTGGCGGTGTAGTGTAGTGGTAGTAGTGGTGGTGGTGTAGTGTAGTAATGGTAGTGGTGTAGTGTAGTGGTGGTGTAGTGTAGTAATGGTAGTAGTGGTGGTGCAGTTTAGTTGTTGTTGGTATATTAAAAAAAAAAAAAAAAAAAAAAAAAAAACCCATTTGATACTCACCTTCCTGCCCCAGGATGGGAATAAACCTTTCAGTGACGGAGGCCGTGAGTTTCTGTACAACGGGAATTCCACTGACCACATGATGACTGAAACTGTGGATACCATTGAGGACTCCGATACGCTGGTCAGCAGAGATTAACTTCCCTTCCGATCCTGGTGGTGGGTGATGGTCATGGTAGGATAGGCAGAGAAGAGGAGAGAGAGAGAGAGAGAGAGAGAGAGAGGTGGGTTAGTGACGTTAGCTAAATATGGTCACATATGTGTGTGTGTCTATGTATTTAGCTTTATGCACGATGACGCCTCTGGCCTCGCTGACCTAGGATGACCCTGGCTTCGCTGACCTTGGATGACCCTGGTCCCATCAAGCAAGAAGATATATATATCATCATCATCATCATCATTTCATTTTACGTCCGCTTTTCCCTGCTTGCAAGGGTGGGACGGGAACTGATTCTGGCTTGATTTCTACAGCTGGATGCCCTTCCTAACACCAACCTCATTTACAGTGAGTGCTGGGTGCTTTCTTTGCCGTGGCACCTCCACGACCACTTTGCAGTGGAATGATAGGGACCCCAGTCCCTATCATCTCATTTCTACAGCAATGTGAAATAAAGTGTCTTGCTCAAGGAAACAACACAGCACCCGGTCTGAGAATTGAACTCACAACCTTTCGATTGCAAGGCCAATGCTCTAACCACTAAGCCATGTGCCTCCATATATATATATATATATATGTAGAAGGAGTATTTAATTTGTTGGAAGTCCGACAAATATAAATGTTTATAACTGATTTAGAGCACTCAACAATTTACTGGAGTAAATATTCGATGATATTAAATAAATGGAAACTATATCTATAAAACCATATTTATTCTATTATATATATTTCTAGGGTACCAAGACAACATTGGTATGCTTTCATCAGATAAAATACAAAGTTTGTTTTATAAATAGAGACATACCCATGAAAATCATACCTTATCTGTTGGAAATTCACTGGATAGTGGGAATATATTAGGGATTTTTCAAACTTATGTGTGAATATGCAAATGAATATGTAAATAATTGAAAAACAACCGTTTATTTAAACGAGTATGGAGAGAGAGAAGAGAAGAAATAGGATGAGAGGATAAAATAGTGCTATATATATATATATATATATATATATATATATATATATATATATATATATATATACATATATATATAGGATCTAGGTTTAAATCATGAGATGGCTATGGTTAAGAAAGGTACTCAATATGTAGAGTATAGGTATATAATTATATTATTATAAAAATGACTTTTACAGGACTAGAACTGTTTCCTGATGACATAAACATATATAAATATATACATACAAGCTCTATAAATAAATAAATAAATAAATAAATAAATAAATAAATTTGCCCCAGGGTGGGAGTAAATTGTAAATCTTACCTGCCAACACTTGAAACAAATGTGTCGCGACACTACTGACTGCCTCAGGGGAGCTGCACTGCCGAGCAAGGGCCTTAAGGACATCACTTGCCGACTGCCGCACACTGGGTTCTTTTACAAACAACTGTTCTGTAGGAGAGAAAGAGAGAGAGGTGTAGTGTATTTGTGTATACCACCCCTGTATATCAAACTACTTACGTATAACACCACTTAAGTTTATGACTTAATTATAAAACCACACTGTTCTGTTGGTGAGAGAGAGGTGTAGTGTATTTGTGTATACCACCCGTATATATCAAACTACTTACGAGAGATGTGTAGTGTATTTGTGTATACCACCCGTATATATCAAACTACTTACGTATAACACCACTTAAGTTTATGACTTAATTATAATACCACACTGTTCTGTTGGTGGGAGAGAGAGAGATAGAGAGATGTGTAGTGTATTTGTGTATAAAACCACCCATGTATTATACCACCTCAGTTTAAGACTTGCTTATAAGACCACTATTCTGTTGGTGACAGAGAGAGGCGTGTAGTGTATTTGTGTACAATATCGCCCATGTATTATACTACTTCAGTATACTCTAACCTCAGTATGTGACTTGATTATAATACCACTTTTCTGTGGAAGAGAGATGAGAGGTGTGTGCTGTATTTGTGTATAATGTCACCCATCTATAACGCTACTTAAGTATAATATCACCTCAGTGTACTGCATATATATATATATATATATATATATATATATATATATATATATATATATAATCATCATTTTACGTCCGCTTTTCCCTGCTTGCAAGGGTGGGACGGGTCTTATTCATCATCATATATATGATGATGATGAGGTGGACAGGCTGTCTGTATATATTTCATGATGAGATAAATACAGCCGCGTAGGTGCAGGTTGGAGAAAAAAAAACAACAAAAAAACACAAACAAACAAACAAAAAAAGTGTGGTGAGGAAAAGACACTTACTTGCAACGGGTTTAGCCAAGTCCAGGGCATACTTGCTCATCTCAAGTTGGACACCTATCAACAGATGTTCAACAGCTGCGGAATAGAGAGATAGATATGTTTCTTTATTAGCCACAGGGGCACAAAAGAAGGGGACAAATACAAAGGGGGAAGTTTACATACAATAAAAACGTGTAAAATGTTATCACAAATGCAATTTAAAAAATTAGTCGATTTTCCCCAATAGGGGGAGACAGTTCATATGGGTAACACATACCCCCGAAAAAATGTGCAACCCTCATCTCCAGGAGTACGAAGAGTTTGTACTCCTTTCCTCTCTTCCTCCTTTTCCTCAACCTACAGGCTGATATAGAGAGAAGGCCCATTCTCGCCACTTTCACAGAACTTGCTGGGGTAGAGCACCTCTCTCTCCATTCTGATCCTTCTTCTAAAGTGGTATTTGATAAAAAAAGACCAGCTGTTGGCCGGAGAGAAAGGTGTCTGACCTCAGCCCTTTCAACCTCGTCCACCATACAAGCTCTTTCGCCATAGCTATCACACAAAGGAAAACCGCCTCTCCTTCGTTTTTGAAGGAGGGTGGCAGTTTTCCAAATTGCTGGCTTTGTGCCTATAGAAGAAACCATTATTATTTGTACGGTAGAGGGTCGGACGCCATGCTTTCCAGCATAGAGTTACGTCCCTTTACGATCTGAGTTCAAATCCCGCCGAGGTTGACTTTGCCTCTCATCCTTACGGGGTCGATAAAATGAAGTACCAGTAATGCACTGGGGTGATTGCTGGCCTTGTGCCTAAAGTAGAAACAATTATCACAGGGTCGATAAAATAAAGTACCAGTAATACACTGGGGTAATTGCTGGCCTTGTGCCTAAAGTAGAAACAATTATTACAGGGTTGATAAAATAAAGTACCAGTAATACACTGGGGTAATTGCTGGCCTTGTGCCTAAAGTAGAAACAATTATTACAGGGTTGATAAAATAAAGTACCAGTAATACACTGGGGTAATTGCTGGCCTTGTGCCTAAAGTAGAAACAATTATTACAGGGTTGATAAAATAAAGTACCAGTAATACACTGGGGTAATTGCTGGCCTTGTGCCTAAAGTAGAAACAATTATTACAGGGTTGATAAAATAAAGTACCAGTAATACACTGGGTAATTGCTGGCCTTGTGCCTAAAGTAGAAACAATTATTACAGGGTTGATAAAATAAAGTACCAGTAATGCACTGGGGTAATTGCTGGCCTTGTGCCTAAAGTAGAAACAATTATTTGTAGTAGTAGTAATATATACCTTGAAGTATTATCTCTGGGTTCCTCAGTGTCGCCTTCTGCGCCGCAGGTAGTATGATGCTCTCAAAGTCTTCGTGATTCACGTGACGCAGTAACGAGTGGCAGCTTTCCTAGGGTTGTAGAGAGATATGCAGATACAGTGAACTGGTATGAAGTCATCGGAGACAAAAGCAGAGACATGCTAGATATATACACACACACACACACATATATATTTATATACTAGCAGTGGTACCCGGCGTTGCACGGGATAAGGTATTTTGGAAGGCGGGCCGCCAACAGACCTAATCCTGGACAAAATGTAAAGAAAATAAACCAAATACTCTGATGGCTGGATAATCTTTAAGATTTTCCTCGATGAAGCAGAAAAAATGCAGGTTTTCACCTAATGCGGGCCCTAGGGGATCAAGAAAATGAATTTTTTTAATGTGCATAAAATGCCTTGAAATTTCGGGAAAATCGGCTAGACGTAACGCCTCAAAAAAGCCCTAAAAAGCGGGAAAAAAATGAAGTTTTTCACCTAATGCGGGCCCTAGGCCTAAAAAAGTTGGATTTTCTTTGCTCACGGTATGAAGAAGAGACTGACTAATACATAGTTACAATTTCAAGGAAAACGGTCTGGCACAACGCCTAAAAAACCCCATAAAAAGCTGAAAAAAACCCCCGCAGTTTTTCACCTAATGCGGGCCCCAGGGAATCAAAAAGTTGAATTTTTTTCACTCCCTGAAACATATGTAATACACATGTAAAGTTTGAAAAAAAAAGCGGTTGGGTACTTCTTGAGTTTTAGGGATTCAAACTCACAGACACACATCCTCAGTTTTATATATATACATAATTGAATATAAAAGAAAGGTAAACACAGATATATACATATATGTGTTCAAATCGTAAGGGACCAGATTCACTAAGGTGAAAAAAATACTAACTATGAACAATAGGGTTTGCCAGACTCAATTTAAAAGAATAAATTAAGAAAGAAAAAATACAAACCAAAATTGTGACAACTATCAAACATCCATTTCATCTTAGCGAATCTGGTCCCTTACGATTTGAACACATATATGTATATGTCTGTGTTTATCTTTCTTTTATATTCAGTTATATTACACGGCTCAGAAAAACTTTTTCCTTCAGCTATTTAATTGTAAGAGACTATTTTGAGTTTCTAACTCAATATATACCTTTGATATATATATACACATGCATATACACACACACAAATATATATATATAACTTAAAATTAACCTGGCTAAGACCAAAGTTCTAGTTTGTAGGAAAGAAAACAAGGCGGCGGTCCCTTCTGGGAAATGGTCGTGCTCGGTATGTAGGAAAGGCGTAGGTAGAAACTCCATCTTATGTCCTAAATGCAAAGTATGGGTGCATAAAAGATGTAGTGGGATCACAGGTAAGCTAACTAAGAACATAGACTTTACATGTGGCCGGTGTTCTGGTGCAATAAGTAGCAGCAAGTGCCCACAAAATACTAGCTCTTTCAATTGCGCAGAGGGTTCTATAGAAATAGTGGACAGCTTCCGTTACCTGGGCGATAAAATCAGCAGTGGGGGAGGGTGCTCTGAAAGTACTGTAGCTAGAGTCAGAACTGGTTGGAAAAAGTTCAGAGAGCTTATACCACTATTAGCTGCTAAAGGGTTCTCCCTAAAAATGAAAGGCAGGTTGTACGATGCCTGCATACGAACAGCAATGTTGCATGGTAGTGAGACCTGGGCATTGTGTGCAGAGGATATACGCAGACTAGAGAGGAACGAAGCTTGCATGCTCCGCTGGATGTGTAACAGTAATATACGTGAACGGCAAAGCATAAACGAACTAAGGAAAAAATTAGAGATAAGAGGGATCAGATGTTGTTTACTCGAGAGAAGGCTGCGTTGGTATGGACACGTGATGCGCATGAAAGTCGATAGCTGTATTACAAAGTGCAGGGCAATAAAGATAGACGGTAGCCACGGAATAGGCAGACCTAGAAAAACATGGGATGAGCTGATAAACTCCGACCTCACACACTTACACCTCTCCAAGACAATGTCACTGGACCGTGACCTTTGGCGGTACTCAGTAACAGAGAAGACCCGCCTTGCCAGTAGGCATCTCTAACAAAATACACCCCTCCCGCCGCCACCCCCACCCCATCCACACCACCCCGTTCTATGTAAAGTTATGTTGGTGCCGCGCCATCCAGGCCGAAACAAATGAGATCGTGTAGGTGTCACGACAAAAAAACACACAGTCCACGCTGTAATGTGGCCGTGTAGGCAACACGGTAAAAACCTCCCAGACCCACACTGTAAATGTGGTTGGTGTTAGGAAGGGCATCCAACTGTAGAAAACCTGCCAGACAGTCCTATGCGAGCAAGACAATCACTCTTGCCTCAAGTGGGACTACCCCCGTCCAAACCCATGCAAGCGTGGAACACGGACGTTAAACGTTGATGATGATGATGATGATGATATATAATATATAAGATCAAAAGATGGTTAAATGAGTTCCATTGCTTTATTGTACTACAATAAAACTCACCTCCTACATATATATATATATATCATCATCATCGTTTAACGTCCATCTTCCACGCTTGTATGGGTTTGGACGGGAGTTTTCCCACTTGAGGCAAGAGTGGTTGTCTTGCTCGTATAGGACTGTCTGGCAGGTTTTCTACAGTTGGATGCCCTTCCTAACACCAACCACATTTACAGTGTGGAACTGGGAGGTTTTTACCGTGTTACCTACACGGCCACATTACAGCGTGGACTGTGTTTTTTTTTGTCGTGACACCTACACGACCTCATTTGTTTCGGACTGGATGTTGTGGTACCAACATAACTTTACATTGAAAGGGGTGGTGTGGATGGGGTGGGGGTAGTGGGATGGGGGTGTATTTTTGTTAGAGGTGCCTACTGACTGTAGTAGGTTTCACTTTGTACTTAGGCAAGGCGGGTCTTCTGTATTACTACATAGCGCCAAAGATCTCGGTCCAGTGACATTGTCTTGGAGAGGTGTAAGTGTGTATATATATATATATACACACACATATATATATAAATGTAAACACATATATATTAATTAAAGAGACTTACTAAAAGATGCAGCGGTGGAGGTGAACGAAATGCCAAAACTTGCTTAAGGTAGAGATCCAGAAAGGGTTTCTGTAAAAGAATTTAAATAAATATAAACACTTTGACTATTTTGTTATTTTATTTAGGGTTTGGAACATAACTTAATACAGGTTCTTAAATAAAAATTAGCTTTTTAGATAAATATAAACACTTTAAAACAGTTTTGCATCAGAGAAGCAGGGGCATTTGGAACATAACTTAACAAAGGTTCTTACATAGAGTTATAATGGAAGGTTTTTAGATAAATATAAACACTTTAACCCTTTCATTACCATATTTCTAATGAAAGACACTGTTGGTGTTTGGAACATAACTTAACAAAGGTTCTGACATAAAATTATGATGGAAGGTTTTTAGATAAATATAAACACTTTAACCCTTTCATTACCATATTTCTAATGAAAGACACTGTTGGTGTTTGGAACATAACTTAACAAAGGTTCTTACATAAAATTATGATGGTAGGATTCTAGATAAATATAAACACTTTAACCCTTTCATTACCATATTTCTAATGAAAGACACTGTTGGTGTTTGGAACATAACTTAACAAAGGTTCTGACATAAAATTATGATGGAAGGTTTTTAGATAAATATAAACACTTTAACCCTTTCATTACCATATTTCTAATGAAAGATATTGCTTATATTTTTCAAATAATTGTTTTAAATAATCAAGAATTTAAAGGAATTTAGTAATAGAACTTTATCAAGCTGGTGTTTGGAACACAAAAATAATATCTATAATATACACAATATACATCCCTAACATCTAAACTGAATAATTTGATAATTGCTGTGAATTATCTCCCTTTATTCAGAGTTGCCAAATTAGATTCTTCCATGTTAGCATGGGTTGTGACAAGTCAGGTTAGATGACCATGTCTTGCTCATACGGAACTCTTTCTGGCTTGGTTTCTATGGCTGGATGCCCTTCCTAACGCCAACCGCAATTTGTGACACCTACATGACCACTTTACAGTGTGGACTGGGTGCTGTTTGTTGTGACACCTACATGACCACTTTACAGTGTGGACTGGGTACTTTTTGTCGTGACACCTACATGACCACTTTACAGTATGGACTGGGTACTTTTTGTCATGACACCTACATGAC
Source organism: Eledone cirrhosa (assembly GCA_964016885.1). Classification (NCBI taxonomy): domain Eukaryota; kingdom Metazoa; phylum Mollusca; class Cephalopoda; order Octopoda; family Eledonidae; genus Eledone; species Eledone cirrhosa. Next base: position 6,015,277 of record OZ024766.1, read on the forward strand.
CACTTTACAGTGTGGACTGGGTACTTTTTGTCATGACACCTACATGACCACTTTACAGTGTGGACTGGGTACTTTTTGTCATGACACCTACATGACCACTTTACAGTGTGGACTGGGTACTTTTTGTCATGACACCTACATGACCACTTTACAGTGTGGACTGGGTACTTTTTGTCATGACACCTACATGACCACTTGACAGTGTGGACTGGGTGCATTTTGTCATGACACCTACATGACCACTTTACAGTGTGGACTGGGTACTTTTTGTCATGACACCTACATGACCACTTTACAGTGTGGACTGGGTGCTTTTTGTCATGACACCTACATGACCACTTTACAGTATGGACTGGGTGCTTTTTGTTGTGACACCTACATGATCACTTTACAGTGTGGACTGGGTGCTTTTTGTCATGGCACCTACATGACCACTTTACAGTGTGGACTGGGTGCTTCTTGTCATGACACCTACATGACCACTTTACAGAGTGGACTGGGTGCTTTTTGTCATGACACCTACATGACCACTTTACAGTGTGGACTGGGTGCTTTTTGTTGTGACACCTACATGACCACTTTACAGTGTGGACTGGGTGCTTTTTGTCGTGACACCTACATGACCACTTTACAGTGTGGACTGGGTGCTTTTTGTTGTGACACCTACATGACCACTTTACAGTGTGGACTGGGTGCTTTTTGTTGTGACACCTACATGACCACTTTACAGTGTGGACTGGGTACTTTTTGTTGTGACACCTACATGACCACTTTACAGTGTGGACTGGGTACTTTTTGTCGTGACACCTACATGACCACTTTACAGTGTGGACTGGGTACTTTTTGTTGTGACACCTACATGACCACTTTACAGTGTGGACTGGGTACTTTTTGTCGTGACACCTACATGACCACTTTACAGTGTGGACTGGGTGCCTTTTTGTCGTGACACCTACATGACCACTTTACAGTGTGGACTGGGTACTTTTTGTCGTGACACCTACATGACCACTTTACAGTGTGGACTGGGTGCTTTTTGTTGTGACACCTACATGACCACTTTACAGTGTGGACTGGGTACTTTTTGTCGTGACACCTACATGACCACTTTACAGTGTGGACTGGGTACTTTTTGTTGTGACACCTACATGACCACTTTACAGTGTGGACTGGGTGCCTTTTTGTCGTGACACCTACATGACCACTTTACAGTGTGGACTGGGTACTTTTTGTCGTGACACCTACATGACCACTTTACAGTGTGGACTGGGTGCTTTTTGTTGTGACACCTACATGACCACTTTACAGTGTGGACTGGGTGCTTTTTGTTGTGACACCTACATGACCACTTTACAGTGTGGACTGGGTGCCTTTTTGTCGTGACACCTACATGACCACTTTACAGTGTGGACTGGGTGCTTTTTGTTGTGACACCTACATGACCACTTTACAGTGTGGACTGGGTGCTTTTTGTCGTGACACCTACATGACCACTTTACAGTGTGGACTGGGTGCCTTTTTGTCATGACACCTACATGACCACTTTACAGTGTGGAGTGGGTGCCTTTTTGTCATGACACCTACATGACCACTTTACAGTGTGGACTGGGTGCTTTTTGTTGTGACACCTACATGACCACTTTACAGTGTGGACTGGGTGCTTTTTGTCGTGACACCTACATGACCACTTTACAGTGTGGACTGGGTGCCTTTTTGTCGTGACACCTACATGACCACTTTACAGTGTGGACTGGGTGCTTTTTGTTGTGACACCTACATGACCACTTTACAGTGTGGACTGGGTGCTTTTTGTCGTGACACCTACATGACCACTTTACAGTGTGGACTGGGTGCCTTTTTGTCATGACACCTACATGACCACTTTACAGTGTGGACTGGGTGCCTTTTTGTCATGACACCTACATGACCACTTTACAGTGTGGACTGGGTGCTTTTTGTTGTGACACCTACATGACCACTTTACAGTGTGGACTGGGTGCTTTTTGTCGTGACACCTACATGACCACTTTACAGTGTGGACTGGGTGCCTTTTTGTCATGACACCTACATGACCACTTTACAGTATGGACTGGGTGCTTTTTGTCGTGACACCTACATGACCACTTTACAGTGTGGACTGGGTGCCTTTTTGTCATGACACCTACATGACCACTTTACAGTGTGGACTGGGTGCTTTTTGTCGTGACACCTACATGACCACTTTACAGTGTGGACTGGGTGCTTTTTGTTGTGACACCTACATGACCACTTTACAGTGTGGACTGGGTACTTTTTGTTGTGACACCTACATGACCACTTTACAGTGTGGACTGGGTGCTTTTTGTCGTGACACCTACATGACCACTTTACAGTGTGGACTGGGTACTTTTTGTCATGACACCTACATGACCACTTTACAGTGTGGACTGGGTGCTTTTTGTTGTGACACCTACATGACCACTTTACAGTGTGGACTGGGTGCTTTTTGTTGTGACACCTACATGACCACTTTACAGAGTGAACTGGGTGCCTTTTTGTCGTGACACCTCCACATTCTTACCTTGGATGACTGGATGCAGGCCTTGTTCTTCGTGTTGTGCAGATGCCGCATGAGGATGGAGGCGAGGCACAGCTGATATGGTGCACCTTCCAGAGAGGTGAGGTGTTCAATATACATGTGGACTGTGGTGGGGGACTGTAGAGAGAGATGTGAGAGATACGTACATAAATATGTATATATATAAATATATATATAAAGAATGATTAATAAAATAGGTAGACATCATAAAAAGGTAATTTATTGCCAGTGTTTACAAATGTTTCTTTAGTAGTTACACAGCCTAGTCGTGCTATATGCGAATCGGTAGTTATTTATTTGCAGATACTCAATTTTCAAATGCTGTTCGTACCACCAATTCTTCATATATATATATATATATATATATATATTATATTTCAATTTACGTCCGCTTTTCCCTGCTTGCAAGGGTGGGACGGCAACTGATTCTGGCTTGATTTCTACAGCTGGATGCGCTTCCTAACACCAACCTCATTTACAGTGAGTGCTGGGTGCTTTTTTTCCGTGGCACCTCCACGACCACTTTACAGTGAGTGCCGAGTGTTTTCTTGCCATGGCACCTCCACGACCACTTTACAGTGAGTGCTGGGTGCTTTTTTGCCGTGGCACCTCCACGACCACTTTACAGTGGAATGATAGGGACCCCAGTCCCTATCAGCTCATTTCTACAGCTGAGTAAACTGGAGCAATGTGAAATAAAGTGTCTTGCTCAAGGAAACAACACATCACCCGGTCTGAGAATTGAACTCACAACCTTTCGATTGCAAGGCCAATGCTCTAACCACTAAGCCATGTGCCTCCATATATATATATATTAATTGGTGAAATATATTTCTTTATTTTATGAAATATATACAAAGGAGATTAATCATTTTAAAAGGTATCTATATTTGAAGTTCTAGTTAAACTTTAATTAGTTACCTACCTAGCTGTGTGTGCTTACATTCTTTACAAATTATTCCCTGTGATTGTTCCATGTGTTTATTTTATATATATTTTTATATATATATATGTGTCAATCTATTTTTAGTTGATATAAAATGCTCGGATCTATTCATTGGAATCTTTGAGCTTATTCTGCAGTGAATATGACGCATGTCTCTCTGACATGACACCCTTAATTTAATTTTGATATATATAGACAAATATACAGATACATACACACACATATATATATATATATATATATATATATATATATATATAAATTAGAGAGAGAGAGAGAGAAAGACATACCTTATTCCACAACCTGGTAATATGCCTGTTAGCAACATTGTTAAGTTTATTTAGTCGGGCCGACTGGCAACCATAAAGTAGGAGTGATTGTAGCTCCACCTAGTGACAGAAAGACAGATGGATAGATATATTTCTTTATTTGCCACAAGGGCGCACAAGAAAAGGGGACAATACAAAGACATGCCGGGGATTTTATAGTCGTGTAAAAAATATAAAAACAAACAATTACAACAATCGAAATCCCCAATAGGGGGGGAGGCGCCACAAATGGGTTGTTTAATACCCCGTAGATAGAACAACCCTCAACTCCAGGAGCGTGTTGTGCAAGTGCTCCCTTCTTCCTTTTGCTCTCTTCCTCAACCTACAGGTTTATAAACAGAGAAGGTCCAATCACTCGGGCCATTTTCGCTTCATTCACCCACCTTTCAGTAAATTTACTGGGGTGCAGTGCCTCTCTCTCCACCCTGATTCTCCTTCTAAAGTGGTACCTAAAGAAGGGAGTGAGTTGTTGTCCGGAGAGAAAGGCATCTGTCCTCAGTCCTCTCAACCTCGTCCACCATATAACACCTTTCAGTAAATTTACTGGGGTGCAGTGCCTCTCTCTCCACCCTGATTCTCCTTCTAAAGTGGTACCTAAAGAAGGGAATGAGTTGTTGTCCAGAGAGAAAGGCATCTGTCCTCAGTCCTCTCAACCTCGTCCACCATATAACACCTTTCAGTAAATTTACTGGGGTGCAGTGCCTCTCTCTCCACTCTGATTCTCCTTCTAAAGTGGTACCTAAAGAAGGGAATGAGTTGTTGTCCGGAGAGAAAGGCATCTGTCCTCAGTCCTCTCAACCTCGTCCACCATATAACACCTTTCAGTAAATTTACTGGGGTGCAGTGCCTCACTCTCCACTCTGATTCTCCTTCTAAAGTGGTACCTAAAGAAGGGAATGAGTTGTTGTCCGGAGAGAAAGGCATCTATCCTCAGTCCTCTCAACCTCGTCCACCATATAACACCTTTCAGTAAATTTACTGGGGTGCAGTGCCTCTCTCTCCACCCTGATTCTCCTTCTAAAGTGGTACCTAAAGAAGGGAATGAGTTGTTGTCCGGAGAGAAAGGCATCTGTCCTCAGTCCTCTCAATCTCGTCCACCATATAACACCTTTCAGTAAATTTACTGGGGTGCAGTGCCTCTCTCTCCACCCTGATTCTCCTTCTAAAGTGGTACCTAAAGAAGGGAATGAGTTGTTGTCCGGAGAGAAAGGCATCTGTCCGCAGTCCTCTCAACCTCGTCCACCATATAACACCTTTCAGTAAATTTACTGGGGTGCAGTGCCTCTCTCTCCACTCTGATTCTCCTTCTAAAGTGGTACCTAAAGAAGGGAATGAGTTGTTGTCCGGAGAGAAAGGCATCTGTCCTCAGTCCTCTCAACCTCGTCCACCATATAACACCTTTCAGTAAATTTACTGGGGTGCAGTGCCTCTTTCTCCATTCTGATTCTCCTTCTAAAGTGGTACCTAAAGAAGGGAATGAGTTGTTGTCCGGAGAGAAAGGCATCTGTCCTCAGTCCTCTCAACCTCGTCCACCATATAACACCTTTCAGTAAATTTACTGGGGTGCAGTGCCTCTCTCTCCACCCTGATTCTCCTTCTAAAGTGATACTTAAAGAAGGGAATGAGTTGTTGTCCGGAGAGAAAGGCATCTGTCCTCAGTCCTCTCAACCTCGTCCACCATATAACACCTTTCAGTAAATTTACTGGGGTGCAGTGCCTCTTTCTCCATTCTGATTCTCCTTCTAAAGTGGTACCTAAAGAAGGGAATGAGTTGTTGTCCTGAGAGAAAGGCATCTGTCCTCAGTCCTCTCAATCTCGTCCACCATATAACACCTTTCAGTAAATTTACTGGGGTGCAGTGCCTCTCTCTCCACTCTGATTCTCCTTCTAAAGTGGTACCTAAAGAAGGGAATGAGTTGTTGTCCTGAGAGAAAGGCATCTGTCCTCAGTCCTCTCAACCTCGTCCACCATAGCCACTATAGAGAGGAAAACCGCCTCTCTTTCGTTTTTGAAAGAGGTGGTGGTTTGATCCTTACTATGGACTCGGCAGTCAACTGGATTTGTCCCATACGCGACAGCAGTTGTTCTGCATAGTTCCACAGGTCGGTTACGCCCGGGCAGTGTACAATTGCGTGCAAGACTGTTTCAATGTCCTAGATAGACAGATAAGTGGATGGAGTGTCTCGTCAAAAATGTACATCCAAGGTTGTATCTCATAGGAGGTTTCTAGGGTGCTTTAATGATAGGGACCCCAGTCCTATCATGTTGTTACAGCTCACACCTATGTAGGTTTAGCTGGCCTCCTACAAGGTTGTATCTTATAGGAGGTTTCTAGGGTGCTTTAATGATAGGGGACCCCAGTCCTATCATGTTGTTACATCTCACACCTATGTAGGTTTAGCTGGCCTCCTACAAGGTTGTATCTCACAGGAGGTTTCTTGGGTGCCTTAATGATAGGGACCCCAGTCCTATCATGTTGTTACAGCTCACACCTATGTAGGTTTAGCTGGTCTCCTACAAGGTTGTATCTCACAGGAGGTTTCTTGGGTGCCTTAATGATAGGGACCCCAGTCCTATCATGTTGTTACATCTCACACCTATGTAGGTTTAGCTGGCCTCCTACAAGGTTGTATCTTATAGGAGGTTTCTAGGGTGCTTTAATGATAGGGACCCCAGTCTTATGTTGTTACATCTCACACCTATATAGGTTTAGCTGGCCTCCTACAAGGTTGTATCTCACAGGAGGTTTCTTGGGTGCCTTAATGATAGGGACCCCAGTCCTATCATGTTGTTACATCTCACACCTATGTAGGTTTAGCTGGCCTCCTACAAGGTTGTATCTTATAGGAGGTTTCTAGGGTGCTTTAATGATAGGGACCCCAGTCTTATGTTGTTACATCTCACACCTATATAGGTTTAGCTGGCCTCCTACAAGGTTGTATCTCACAGGAGGTTTCTTGGGTGCCTTAATGATAGGGACCCCAGTCCTATCATGTTGTTACATCTCACACCTATGTAGGTTTAGCTGGCCTCCTACAAGGTTGTATCTCACAGGAGGTTTCTTGGGTGTTTTAATGATAGGGACCCCAGTCCTATCATGTTGTTACATCTCACACCTATGTAGGTTTAGCTGGTCTCCTACAAGGTTGTATCTCACAGGAGGTTTCTTGGGTGTTTTAATGATAGGGACCCCAGTCCTATCATGTTGTTACATCTCACACCTATATAGGTTTAGCTGCCCTCCTACAAGGTTGTATCTCACAGGAGGTTTCTTGGGTGTTTTAATGATAGGGGACCCCAGCCCCCTATCATGTTGTTATGACTCACACCCATGTAGATTTAGCTGGGATTTCTAGGGTGTCTTAAAGATAGGGGACCCTAATCCTATCATGACCCCCCCCCCCCCCCCCCCACAAAAATAAAAAATCTTAAATCAAAAACAAAACACTCCACCTCCTGCCCCAAGAACCAAACCCTCAAAATCGTGGGTGCCAACACCCTAACTCCCAGGCCAGGTGCCGCCACCGTAGTGGTCAGTTTAGAAAAGATACTCACAAGTGCTTTGAGGTCCTGTTTAGGGCAGGGGTTGTCGAGGGTAAAAACTCGGTCTGCCACAACACAAGTCCAAATAAGAGCTTTTAGAGATTCACCAGAAATAGATTTACTGAAACGAGAGAAGGAAAAGAAAGGGTAAAGATTTAATTAAGACTTTTTATGAGGTAAAAGGCAGAGAGTTATGGCCCTTCACTGTCGGGGCGGTCAGTTTCAGCTGGTTTGAACAGAGAGGTGAGATAATTCTGGCTAGTTTAACCCTAAAGCATTTACATTACTCTATATATACTATTGTATTTTCACAGTAAAGGCTTTACCTCACATAATATCTCACATAACAATTACATTACTCTATATATACTATTGTATTTTCACAGTAAAGGCTTTACCTCACATAATATCTCACATAACATTTACATTACTCTATATATACTATTGTATTGTCACAGTAAAGGCTTTACCTCACATCACATTTACATTACTCTATATATACTATTGTATTTTCACAGTAAAGGCTTTACCTCACATCACATTTACATTACTCTATATATACTATTGTATTTTCACAGTAAAGGCTTTACCTCACATCACATTTACATTACTCTATATATACTATTGTATTGTCACAGTAAAGGCTTTACCTCACATCACATTTACATTACTCTATATATACTATTGTATTTTCACAGTAAAGGTTTTACCTCACATAATATCTCACATAACATTTACATTACTCTATATATACTATTGTATTTTCACAGTAAAAGCTTTACCTCACATAATATCTCACATAACATTTACATTACTCTATATATACTATTGTATTGTCACAGTAAAGGCTTTACCTCACATAATATCTCACATAACATTTACATTACTCTATATATACTATTGTATTGTCACAGTAAAGGCTTTACCTCACATAATATCTCACATAACATTTACATTACTCTATATATACTATTGTATTTTCACAGTAAAGGCTTTACCTCACATAATATCTCACATAACATTTACATTACTCTATATATACTATTGTATTTTCACAGTAAAGGCTTTACCTCACATAACATTCACATTACTCTATATATACTATTGTATTTTCACAGTAAAAGCTTTACCTCACATAATATCTCGCATAACATTTACATTACTCTATATATACTATTGTATTTTCACAGTAAAGGCTTTATCTCACATAACATTTACATTACTCTATATATACTATTGTATTTTCACAGTAAAGGCTTTACCTCACATATCTCACATAACATTTACATTACTCTATATATACTATTGTATTTTCACAGTAAAGGCTTTACCTCACATAGTATCTCACATAACATTTACATTACTCTATATATACTATTGTATTTTCACAGTAAAGGCTTTACCTCACATAGTATCTCACATAACATTTACATTACTCTATATATACTATTGTATTTTCACAGTAAAGGCTTTACCTCACATAATATCTCACATAACATTTACATTACTCTATATATACTATTGTATTTTCACAGTAAAGGCTTTACCTCACATAATATCTCACATAACATTTACATTACTCTATATATACTATTGTATTTTCACAGTAAAGGCTTTACCTCACATAACATTTACATTACTCTATATATACTATTGTATTTTCACAGTAAAGGCTTTACCTCACATAATATCAAATCTATGAAATTTTGAGAACAATACCTTAACATCAGTATGAGTGGCCGGTTACAACCAGTTTAAATACTAAAGGGTTAATTAAGCTCACAGACACACAGATACTCAGACTTACCTGGATGTGCTGAATGTCTTCTGGTAGTTAGCAAATGCCGCAAGGGCAGAGCAGATAGACTTCAAGGTGGCCTGAGGGTGGGTCTCAGACAGTTGTGATATGACAGACACCACGGCCAGCTGGGAACTACGATCATTGTAACGACCCAGCGTCAGCAACAGGTACCGAAATATACCTTTGATGGCAGCTTCTGGGAGAGCTATAAATGGTGTGGTTGGTGGTAGTGGTGGTAGTTGTGATGTGGGAGAGATTAAAAAAGAGAAAGAGAGAACAATTATAAATACATGTGTCTATATATATATATATATATATCATCATCATTTAACGTCCGCTTTTCCCTGCTTGCAAGGGTGGGACGGGAACTGATTCTGGCTTGATTTCTACAGCTGGATGCCCTTCCTAACACCAACCTCATTTACAGTGAGTGCTGGGTGCTTTCTTGCCGTGGCACCTCCACGACCACTTTACAGTGAGTGCTGGTGCTTTTTTGCCGTGGCACCTCCATGCCCACTTTACAGTGAGTGCTGGGTGCTTTTTTGCCGTGGCCCCTCCACGACCACTTTACAGTGAGTGCCGGGTGTTTTTTTGCCGTGGCACCTCCACAACCACTTTACAGTGAGTGCTGGGTGCTTTTTTGCCGTGGCACCTCCACGACCACTTTACAGTGAGTGCTGGGAGCTTTTTTGCCGTGGCACCTCCACGACCACTTTACAGTGGAATGATAGGGACCCCAGTCCCTATCATCTCATTTCTACAGCTGAGTAAACTGGAGCAATGTGAAATAAAGTGTCTTGCTCAAGGAAACAACACATCACCCGGTCTGAGAATTGAACTCACAACCTTTCGATTGCAAGGCCAATGCTCTAACCACTAAGCCATATATATATATATACTATAAGAATATAGGAACAAAGATTCAGTGTTGCATCATAACATACGTGTATTTAATATCATATTACATATGTTTCACTATCTATCAGCTTGAGGCAAGACCAATTATAGATCAATACTGACTCTGTAATTGAAAGATCGTCAGATATGTTTCTAATATAATCTTGTCTCCGATTCTATACACACACACATTTCACTATGTTTTAAACTGCCTCGTCTGATGAACGAATGAGGACGTTTTTCGTATTCGTCTTATTCGGGAAACCTCAGGTAATGAGGTAATTATATTGTATTGTTTATTATACATTATTTATATATATATATATATATATATTGTTATACTTTGGGAGGGTCATGTTGCCAATAAGAAACACACGCACCAGTTGCTTTCACTTCAATTTATTATATATTTATAAGGATTAAAATACTGGAGCGTGTTGGAGTTAATATTTTTACCCATAATCTTGCAATACTTTAGTGTATGTACACTCCATATTCTTCGGAGTTTTCGGCTTGTATTGGCCGATAATACTTCTTGTGGTTTTGATTGCCCTGATGAGTCCTTAATAGGACGAAACATTGTTGGCTAATAAAGACTTTTGATGTATTGAAGGCTTCTTTGTTTTATTTTCATAATATATATATATAATATTTGTTTCTACTTTAGGCACAAGGCCAGCAATTACCCAGTGCATTACTGGTACTTTATTTTATCGACCCCGTAAATATATAATATTAATAAAAGATCGGAGGCCATATTGAGTTGATACAGGTTTATTTAAAACTCTGTTAAATATATATTTCCCTGAGGTGCGCTTGTAAAGGGCCACATGTTTGACATGTCTGATGTAGATAGATAGATATCTTTCTTTATTTGCCACAGGGGCGTACAAAAATGGGACATTACAAGACGTGACGGCGGGGGTTTTAGATAAAATCTTTAACAATGATAAATAACAATAAACTATATAAAAATAAAACAATTGAAATCCCCAATAGAGGGGTAACGCTACTGCAGGGTTGTTTTAGACCCCGTGGATAGAACAACCCTCAACACCAGGAACACGTTTTGTAGGTGTTCCCGTCTTCCCTCTGTTTATCTTCCTCAACCTACAAGTTTATATACAGAGAAGGCCCAATCACTCGGCCCATTCACGCCACATTCACCCACCTTTCAGTGAATTTACTGGGGTGTAGCCCCTCTCTCTCCACTCTCACCTTCCTTCTGAAGTGGTACTTAAAGAAAGGGATGAGTTGTCTTATACCCCATGGATAGAACAACCCTCAACACCAGGAACACATTTGTAGGTGTTCCTGTCTTACCTCTGTTTATCTTCCTCAATCTACAGGTTTATATACAGAGAAGGGCCCATTCACTCGGGCCATTTTCGCCACATTCACCCACCTTTCAGCGAATTTACTGGGGTGTAGCCCCTCTCTCTCTCCACTCTCACCTTCCTTCTGAAGTGGTACTTAAAGAAGGGGATGAGTTGTTGCCCGGAGAAAGGTGCTTGCCCTCAGTCCTTTTAACCTCATCCACTATATTTACCTCTTTCGCCACAGCCACCAGACATAGATAGATAGATTTCTTTATTAGCCACAGGGGCACAAAAGAAGGGGACAAATACAAAAGGGGAAGTTTACATACAATAAAAACGTGTAAAATGTTATCACAAATGCAATTTAAAAAGTTAGTCGATTTTCCCCAATAGGGGGAGACATTACATATGGGTAACACATGCCCCCCAAAAAATGTGCAACCCTCATCTCCAGGAGTACAAAGAGTTTGTACTCCTTTCCTCTCCTCCTCCTTTTCCTCAACCTACAGGCTGATATAGAGAGAAGGACCATTCACTGGGGCCATTCTCGCCACTTTCACCCACCTTTCATAAAACTTGCTGGGGTACAGCACCTCTCTCTCCATCCTGATTCTTCTTCCAAAGTGGTATTTGAAAAAAAAGGATCAGTTGTTGGCCGGAGAGAAAGGTGTCTGACCTCAGCCCTTTCAACCTTGTCCACCATACAACCTCTTTCGTCATAGCTATCACACAAAGGAAAACCGCCTCTCCTTCGTTTTTGAAGGAGGGTGGCGGTTTGATCATGACAATGGACTCGGTGGTCAACTGGATTGGTCCCACCTGCGACAATAGTCGTTCTACATAGACCCACAGGTCAATAGATAGATAGACAGGCAGACAGATAGATATATTTCTTTATTAGCCACAAGGGCACACAAGAAAGGGGACAATACAAAGACATGCTGGAGATTTTACATAGACAGACAGACAGATATGTTTCTTTATTAGCCACAGGGGCACAAAAGAAGGGGACAAATACAAAGGGGGAAGTTTACATACAATAAAAACGTGTAAAATGTTATCACAAATGCAATTTAAAAAGTTAGTCGATTTTCCCCCAATAGGGGGAGACAGTTCATATGGGTAACACATACCCCCGAAAAAATGTGCAACCCTATATCTCCAGGAGTACGAAGAGCTTGTACTCCTTTCCTCTCCTCTTCCTCAACCTCCAGGCTGATATAGAGAGAAGGCCCATTCACTGGGGCCATTCTCGCCACTTTCACCCACCTTTCATAAAACTTGCTGGGGTACAGCACCTCTCTCTCCATCCTGATTCTTCTTCCAAAGTGGTATTTGAAAAAAAGAATCAGTTGTTGGGTTGGCCGGAGAGAAAGGTGTCTGACCTCAGCCCTTTCAACCTCTTTCGCCATAGCTATCACACAAAGGAAAACCGCCTCTCCTTCGTTTTTGAAGGAGAGAGTGGCGGTTTGATCATGACAATGGACTCGGTGGTCAACCGGATTGGTCCCACCCGCGACAGACAGACAGATAGACCGATAGCTAGATAGAGAGATATATTTACCATTAGCTGAGGACTTGGTGACCAGCTTCAGTAGTTCCAGACGTTCATTACGGTTCGATGTTGTGACATTCTGGGCAAACTTCTTCAAAACATCTGCATCTGTTAACACCTGTGTGTCCTGAAGGGGGTAGATAGATGTGTAGGTGTAGAGATAGTTAACGAGGTAGGTAAGAATAGGGTGGTTTGGTGAGGTAGATGGATGGGTAAATATCTATATGAGACTTGAAAACCTGTCTAACCCATGCAAGCATGAAAAATGGACTGTCATAAAAAAGGGGACGTATTCTTCCACATACATGTATGTGTATATATATATATATATATATATATATATACGCCTGTATCATTAACAATAGATCTAGAAATAAACTATTCATCGGATTTATTAAGTACATACATGTACACACATATATCATCATCATCATCACCGTTTTTACGTCCGTTCTTCCATGCTAGCATCGCGGGTTGTCCTGTTGTGGGCAGTGTCCGGTCGGCTGACCTTGTCTTGCTCATACGGGAACTGATTCTGGCTTGATTTCTACAGCTGGATGCCCTTCCTAACACCGACCTCATTTACAGTGAGTGCCGAGTGTTTTTTTGCCATGGCACCTCCACGACCACCTTGCAGTGGAATGATAGGGACCCCAGTCCCTATCATCTCATTTCTACAGCTGAGTAAATTGGAGCAATGTAAAATAGAGTGTCTTGCTCAAGGAAACAACACATCACCCGGTCTCAGAATTGAACTCACAACCTTTCGATTGCAAGGCCAATGCTCTAACCACTAAGCCATGTGCCTCCATATATATATATATATATATATGTTAAGAATCCCCTAACTCTGGAGAGCACACAATCAGAGGGATAACCTATATATATATATATATATATATAGGAAAATATTCAAGACCCCGACGGCAGAGCTCAAGCCGTTTCGACGGCTGTTTCTGGACTATATAGGGTGTCCCCTCAAAAATGTATACGTACTTTGATCACTTGTATAGGCAATATTTATTAGAATGCTGCTGAAGTGTGTATACCATTTTTTGGAACATCCTATATAAATATATATACGTGTGTATATATACACGTACAATCATACACACACACATATGTGTGTATATATACATATATATATATATATATATATGTGCGTGTATATATATATATGCGTTGTATATATATATATGTGTGTGTGTGTATATATATATATATATATATGCGTGTGTGTGTATATATATATATATACATGTGTGTGTGTATATATATGTGTGTGCGTGTGTAACTGCCGCATGTGAACAGAATTCATGGAAAAACGAAATACTTTCTTATTTCGAAACCTATTATATACCTGCATGCATCTCTCTTTCTCTCTCTATATATTTATATATACACACACACATCTATATATAAACAGATGGACCCTAAAAGGGTGGAATAATAATATTGTGAAGAAAAACGAAGAAGGTTGAAAAATTTAAGTTAAAAAGAAGTGGAAACATTGACAGAATTTTGAGCCGATTGGGCCCAAATATGAGTTAATTATGCAGGAAATACACAGAATTAAATATAAATATCTACACAGGCAGGTAGCCAAGGGCCCCTACTAAGATGTTGTCCATTAAAAATTAGGGTTTAGGGTGTTAGTAGGGAGCCACATGGGGCCAAAGTGGAAGAGGGTACTCACTGGAGTTATCCGATCGGCCATGTTGGTTGTGCAATATGTTGGCTGACGTGAAGAGCTAAAGGCTAACTTTCTGGCTCTTACTCTTTCTCTTTCTGTAGATAGAGTAATAGGTATAGAGAGAGGGAGAGAATGAGAGGTAACGACATAGAGAGAGGAGGAAGAGCTAAAGGCTGACGTTCTCACTCTTACTCTTTCTCTCTTTGTAGATAGACTAAGACGTAAAGAGAGGGCGAGAAAGAGAGGTAATAACATAGAGAGAGGAGGAAGAGCTAAAGACTAACACTTGGCTCTTACTCTTTCTCTCTTTGTAGATAGACACAAAGAGAGATGAAGAAAGAGATGTAAGTAGATAGAGAGAGGGGGGAGAGCTAACGGCTGAAGTTCTCGCTCTTACTCTGTCTTTCTTTGTAGATAGAGTAAGACGTAAAGACAGGGAGAGAAAGAGAGGTAATGAAATAGAGGGGGGGGGGTCTGACTTTCTGGCTTTTAGTCTGTCACTCTCTGTATGTATGTATATGTATGTATATATATATAGGAAAAAGTATGACCCCGACGGCAGAGCTCAAGCCGTCTCGACGGCTATTTCTGGACTAAATTAGAATGTTTAGCCTGGTTAAAAATTCTAATTTAGTCCAGAAATAGCCGTCGAAACGGCTTGAGCTCTGCCGTCGGGGTCAGACTTTTTCCTATTTCCCACTCTACTACCCTAAGTATTGAGTTCTCTGGTGCGTTATGGTCCATCTGGTTCCTTACCACATTTCCTTTGTATATATATATATATACATTATGTCAGGTCACCAGTTGGTGCTACTGGTAACATGTATCCCAGTACAACCTGTCTCATGGTTGGGTCGTTGGCGACTAAACTGGCAACCCCACCAAGGTTTCTTGGTGAGGAGGGTGACTTTGGACATCCCGCAGGACTAAAAACAAAACCTGTCAAAGGGCAAAGGAGCTCTTAAGAGTCAATGGCCATCCAAAATCACCGGGAGAGATGACCCAAAACCACAGATCCTCCATCTCAACTCTACTTTTGAAAAGCAGAAGAACTGCGAACTCGGTAAAGGAACCAAATAAAAATATATATATTTTTTTAAATAAGACTCGTTGCATTTTCGATTTCATCTTTTTTCCTTTATACTTTCACTCGTGTAGGACACCTCGGTTACTTTTCATTTTGTAAAAAAAACCTCACTTTCTAATATATATATATATATAAATTTCTATTTATTTGCCACCAGGGCATCAAAGATTGGGACAAATACAAAGGGGGGAGTTGCTGAAGCATGGAACAAACTACCTGCATCAGTTGTTAGCTGTCGAGACACTGCATCCTTTAAAACCTCCATGGAACAAACTACCTGCATCAGTTGTCAGCTGTCGAGACACTGCATCCTTTAAAACCTCCATGGAACAAACTACCTGCATCAGTTGTTAGCTGTCGAGACACTGCATCCTTTAAAACCTCCATGGAACAAACTACCTGCATCAGTTGTTAGCTGTCGAGACACTGCATCCTTTAAAACCTCCATGGAACAAACTACCTGCATCAGTTGTTAGCTGTCGAGACACTGCATCCTTTAAAACCTCCATGGAACAAACTACCTGCATCAGTTGTTAGCTGTCGAGACACTGCATCCTTCAAGGCCTCCATGCTTCCCGAGATCCGCCAACACTACAGCTAACACATACAAACATGTACTTCCCTGACATTTGTGTATTATTCTATGTACTTTCTTGACGAGTTGTAGTGCACCTGAGCACTTTACACAATAATTTCATTATCATTATTATTATTATTTAAAAAGACGTGTAAAAAACATATAACAAATTAAACTTAACAATCGATGTCCTCAATAGGGAGGGGCGTTGACATGGCCCCCCCCCCCCAAAAAAAAATGTGCAACCCTCCTCTTCAGGAGCACAAAGAGCGGGTGCTTCCTTCCTCTTCTCATTCTTCTCCTCTCTCACCTACAGGCTGACATAGAGAGAAGGCCCATTCACTCGGGCCATTCTCGCTACTTTCACCCACCTTTCATAAAACTTGCTGGGGTGGAGCACCTCTCTCTCCATTCTGATCCTTCTTCTAAAGTGGTATTTGAAAAAAAAAGACCAGTTGTTGGCCGGAGAGAAAGGGGTCTGACCTCAGCCATTTTAACCTTGTCCACCATACAACCTCTTTCGCCATAGCTATCACACAAAGGAAAACCGCCTCTCCTTCGTTTTTGAAATAAATATATATATATATATAGTGACGAAACGTAAGTGAATTGCATGAACTTATAATCCTTTATTTACTGCTATATATATTTCGATATATATATTTCGTGTACACCCTGTATATATATATATATATATATATGTGTGTGTGTGTGTGTGTGTGTGTGTGTGTGTGTGTGTGTACCAAGGGAGACAACCTGTGAAGGACTTGCAAAGGGAATTATTTTAGGGCTCCCGAAATCTTTCTGGGATCCTCTTCAAAATATAAATGACGGCCCTGACTAGGTTAGACTAGTAGGACCAGATATAAATATAGTAAAAGGGGAGGCAGGGGAGAAAAGAACGTGCTTCGCTGACGAGATCTCATTAGATTGAAACAAAGGCCGGTGGAGTGGCAGTATCGGTAGAGGGTCGGACGCCATGCTTTGTAGCATAGTTACGTCCCTTTACGATCTGAGTTCAAATCCCGCCGAGGTTGACTTTGCCTTTCATCCTTACGGGGTCGATAAAATAAAGTACCAGTAATGCACTGGGTAATTGCTGGCCTTGTGCCTAAAGTAGAAACAATTATTTATAAAACAAATCGATAAAATAAAGTACCAGTAATACACTGGGTATTTGCTGGGCTTGTGCCAAAAGTAGAAACACTTATTATGAGGTCTATAAAATAAAGTACCAGTAATACACTGGGTTATTGCTGGCCTTGTGCCAAAAGTAGAAACAATTATTACAGGGTTGATAAAATAAAGTACCAGTAATACACTGGAGTAATTGCTGGCCTTGTGCCAAAAGTAGAAACACTTATTATGGGGTCTATAAAATAAAGTACCAGTAATACACTGGGGTAATTGCTGACCTTGTGCCTAAAGTAGAAACAATTATTATTATTATTAAAGTACCAGTAATACACTGGAGTAAATTGCTGGCCTTGTGCCTAAAGTAGAAACAATTATTTATAAAACA
>OZ024766.1:6040623-6045623 GCA_964016885.1 Eledone cirrhosa
GTCTCACTCTCTCTCTAGCTGTTTCTCTCTCTCTAGCTGTCTCCCTCTCTCTGGTTGTTTCTCTCTCTCTAGCTGTCTCACTCTCTCTCTGGCTGTTTCTCTCTCTCTAGCCGTCTCCCTCTCTCTCTCTCTGTCTCTCTCTCTAGCTGTCTCCCTCTCTCTCTGTCTCTGTCTCTTTCTCTCTCTCTAGCTGTCTCCCTCTCTCTGGCTGTTTCTCTCTCTCTAGCTGTCTCACTCTCTCTCTGGCTGTTTCTCTCTCTCTAGCCGTCTCCCCCTCTCTCTCTGTCTCTCTCTCTAGCTGTCTCCCTCTCTCTGGCTGTTTCTCTCTCTCTAGCTGTCTCCCTCTCTCTGGTTGTTTCTCTCTCTCTAGCTGTCTCACTCTCTCTCTGGCTGTTTCTCTCTCTCTAGCCGTCTCCCTCTCTCTCTCTCTGTCTCTCTCTCTAGCTGTCTCCCTCTCTCTCTGTCTCTGGCTGTTTCTCTCTCTCTCTAGCTGTCTCCCTCTCTCTGGCTGTTTCTCTCTCTCTAGCTGTCTCACTCTCTCTGGCTGTTTCTCTCTCTCTAGCTGTCTCCCTCTCTCTGGCTGTTTCTCTCTCTCTAGCTGTCTCCCTCTCTCTGGCTGTTTCTCTCTCTCTAGCGGTCTCCTTCTCTCTCTGTCTCTGGCTGTTTCTCTCTCTCTAGCGGTCTCCCTCTCTCTGGCTGTTTCTCTCTCTCTAGCTGTCTCCCTCTCTCTGGCTGTTTCTCTCTCTCTAGCGGTCTCCCTCTCTCTGGCTGTTTCTCTCTCTCTAGCGGTCTCCCTCTCTCTGGCTGTTTCTCTCTCTCTAGCTGTCTCACTCTCTACTGTCTCCCTCTAGCTCTCTCTCTCTCTCTCTCTCTCTCTCTCTCTCTCTCTCTCTCTCTAGCTGTCTCTCTCTCTCTATCTCTCTTTCTCTCTAGCTGTTTCTCTCTCTATCTCCCTCTCTCTCTAGCTGTCTCTCTCTCTAACTGTCTCTCTCTCTCTATCTCCCTCTCTCTCTAGCTGCCTCTCTCTCTCTATCTCCCTCTCTCTCTAGCTGCCTCTCTCTCTCTATCTCCCTCTCTCTCTAGCTGTCTCCCTCTCTCTGGTACTATTTTACTCTCTCTGTGTCTCTTTGTCTGTATATCTGTTTCTTTCTCTGGCCGTCTCTGTCCCACTCTCTCTCTCTCTCTCTCTCTCTCTCTCTCTCTCTCTCTCTCTCTATCTCTCTCTTCTCTCTCTCTCTCTGTCTGTCTCTCTTTCGCTGTCTTTCTCTCCCCCTCTCTCTATCTCCCTCACTCTCTCTTTCTGGATCTATCTCGCTCTCTCTTTCTCTCCCCTTCTCTCTCTCTCGCTGTCTTTCTCCTCCCTCTCTCTGTCTCTCTCACTCTCTCTCTCTCTCTCTCTCTCTCTCTCTCTCTCTCTCTCTCTCTCTCTCTCTCTCTACCCCCCCTCTCTAGGTCTCCTAGTTCAATAGTTAGAACACTCGGCCGAAATACTGAGATACAGAGTTCAATTCTTTATAAAGACCAATAGTCACTATTTCCCCTCCATGGGGATATTTTACTATTTCTAAGTTATCATTTATATTTATACCAATTCAATGTTGTTATAGTCTTTTCTGCGATCTATTTATTCTCGGGTCCACCCTCCTTCAAAAACGAAGGAGAGGCGGTTTTCCTCTGTGTGATAGCTATGGCGAAAGAGGTTGTATGGTGGACAAGGTTGAAAGGGCTGAGGTCAGACACCTTTCTCTCCGGCCAACAACTGATTCTTTTTTTATCAAATACCACTTTGGAAGAAGAGTCAGGATGGAGAGAGAGGTGCTGTACCCCAGGATGGAGAGAGAGGTGCTGTACCTCAGGATGGAGAGAGAGGTGCTGTACCCCAGGACGGAGAGAGAGGTGCTGTACCTCAGGATGGAGAGAGAGGTGCTGTACCCCAGCAAGTTTTATGAAAGGTGGGTGAAAGTGGCGAGAATGGCCCCAGTGAATGAGCCTTCTCTCTATATCAGCCTGTAGGTTGAGGAAAAGGAGGAGGAGAGGAAAGGGGTACAAATTCTTCGTACTCCTGGAGATGAGGGTTGCACATTTTTTCGGGGGTATGTGTTACCCATATGAACTGTCTCCCTCTATTGGGGAAAATCGACTAACTTTTTAAATTCCATTTGTGATAACATTTTACACGTTTTTATTGTATGTAAACTTCCCCCTTTGTATTTGTCCCCTTCTTTTGTGCCCCTGTGGCTAATAAAGAAACATATCTATTCTCGGGTCCAGAAACCTTTGCTAATGGAGTAGATATTTATTGTGTTGTTCACTTTCTAATTAAACAGCTCTCTTTTATACATGGAGCACTCTTTTTTCCTTTGCTTTTTCTTCGGAATTACCTAACACATATTATATATCGGCGGGATTTGAACTCACGTCCCTTTACGATCTGAGTTCAAATCCCGCCGAGGTTATCTTTGCCTTTCATCCTTACGGGGTCGATAAAATAAAGTACCAGTGATGCACTGGTTATTTGCTGGCCTTGTGGCAAAAGTAGAAACAATTATATATATATATATATATATATATATATATATATATATATATATATATATATATATACGATATTAAACAAATGGAAACTATATTTATAAAACCATATTTATTTCATTATACATATTTCAGGGATACCATATTAAAAATATGGCATGCCTTCGTCAGATAAAATACAATATATAAACAGTTTTATAAATAATTTTGACGTACCATATTATAAGCGACCATTATATTAGGAAGCTGCCATATTTTTAATATGGTATCCCTGAAATATGTATAATGAAATAAATATGGTTTTATAAATATAGTTTCCATTTGTTTAATATCGTATATCTACTCCAATAACTTGTCGAGTGCTTTATATCAGTTATAAAATATTTACTTGTTGTAATCCAACAATTTTAAATAAAACTTTTGCATATATATATATATATATATATCTGAAGATTTCATCTGAATGAAACAGTACTAGTCCTGTAGAAGCTCCTTCTATAAAATAAAAAAATTTTACTCTGCCATGTATTGAGTACCTTACTTACTGTGGTTATCCCCGACTCAACCCGGGACCTACGTATATATATATATATATATATATATATAATTGAGTCCAGAATTAGCCGTCGAAACGGCTTGAGCTCTGCCGTCGGAGTCATACTTGTTCATATATATATATATATATATAACGAAAGAGTTGTGGTAAGGAACCAGATGGACCATAACGCACCAGAGTACTCAATACTTAGGGTAGTAGAGTGGGAAATAGGAAAAAGTATGACCCCCGACGGCAGAGCTCAAGCCGTTTCGACGGCTATTTCTGGACTCTTAAAAATTGCTCGGAGGAAACATTACAAATGCTATCCAGAAATAGCCGTCGAAACGGCTAGAGCTCTGTTGTTGGGGTCATACTTTTTCCTATATATATATATATATATATATATATATAGTTTTAATATAGAAGAGATTCTACAGGACTAGAACTGTTTCATTCATTAGAAATCATCAGGAATCTCTGATGATTTCTAATGAATGAAACAGTTCTAGTCCTGTAGAATCTCTTCTATATTAAAACTGTTATACTCTGCTATGTATTGAGTACCTTACTTACTGTGGTTACCTCCGATTCAACCCGGAATAACGTATATATATATATATATATAAATTTTAGTACAGCATTGACGAAGCTTTAGAATACGGCCAAGCTAGCGTATATGCATAATCGGTCTGTAGCTTGAGCACTCGGATGAGGAAAGGCCCCAGAGTAATAGCATTACGTTCAGACAGCTTAGCAAATCAGATATAGCGGTCGGCAGTTCAGCCGCATCACCAGAGCAACGAAAATACAGGACCCAGGAAAAGATTTTATATAACGTCAATAAATACGCCAGGATTTTTTCATTCTGATGATTGAAAGCAAATTTTTTTTGCTTTTAAGAAACCACTGGTAAATGAAATAATTGCCTTATGTTGTTTATTACATAAATATATATATATATAGTAATAATAATAAATTTGAAGACTAAAATCCAAAGAGGGCTCGATAAGGATAAATATATATCAAATATATAAGAACCGGAGATATATTTATATACATATATATATATAGTAATAATAATAAATTTGAAGACTAAAATCCAAAGAGGGCTCGATAAGGATAAATATATATCAAATATATAAGAACCGTAGAGCAAATATTTATTAAAATAACAGATTAAAGTTTAAGCAAAGAATCGCTGCTTTCCCCCTTAATGGGATCTTCTGAAACTTAAGGGTGAAAGCAGCGATTCTTTGCTTAAACTTTAATCTGTTATTTTAATATATATATATATATATATATATATATATATATATATATATATATATATATATTAGGTATAGGATTATCCTGGATGCAGTAATAGTTTATTACTACACTGGATATGGTTGACGTACGAGAGAGGTTGCTCAACGAGTCATGGAAGAATTGTTGAAGAAACTTAGTTCCTGATCCTTCTGTATTCTGGAGTGTAGATAAAGAATGAATAATAACAGGTAGACATCATAAAAAGGTAATTTATTCTGTGTGCTTACAAATGTTTCCACGGTGGTTATACAGCCTAGTTATGCTATGTGCAAATTTATAACTATTTGCAAAACTCAATTATCAAATGCTGTGACCACTGTATCATCAGAGCAGAATGGTTAAAATGTACAATGTAAATACCCTTAAGTGAGGTTATTAGGGAAGATAGAGTAGAAAAGGAAGAGAGAAAAGAAGGGGAGAGAGAGAGAGAGAGAGATATGCAGGGGTTGGAAAAATGGGAGAGAGTGGTTTGTAGATATCTTAATCAAAATGTTGTGGTAGGGGTTTTATCATACTGGTTACTCTTAAAGCGACCACCTTAAGCGATGCGTTGATAGTCAAGGTTGGAATTATTTATTGCCCCAGAGGGGCAAAACATTTTGATTAAGATATCTCCAAACCA
>OZ024766.1:6050623-6060623 GCA_964016885.1 Eledone cirrhosa
CTCACTGTAAAGTTAAGAGGTGCCTACTGACTGTAGTAGGTTTCGCTTTGTACTTAGGCAAGGCGGGTCTTCTGTATTACTGTGTAGCGCCAAAGATCTTGGTCCAGTGATATTGTCTTGGAGAGGTGTAAGTGTGTGAGGTCGGAATTTATCAAGTCGTCCCAGGTTTTTCTGGGTCTGCCTACTCCGTGGCTACCGTCTATTTTGATCGCCCTGCACTTTTTTTTATACAGCTGTCGTCTTTCATGCGCATCACGTGGCCATACCAACGTAGTCTTCTCTCGAGTAAACAACATCTGATCCCTCTTATTTCTAATTTCTCCCTTAGTTTGTTTATGCTTTGCCGTTCGCGTATATTACTATTACACATCCAGCGGAGCAGGCAAGCTTCGTTCCTCTCCAGTCTGTGTAGATCTATATAGATGTTGTCCAAGGGAAAGGTAATGGCTGATACAGCTTGGTACCAGTGATGTGACAATGTATATATAATATATACACTCTGTATACACTCTATATACACTATATATATATATATACACTATATATTATGTTGTCCAAGGTAAAGGTAATGGCTGATACAGTTTGGTACCAGTGACATCACAACTCATTTCTACAGCTGAGTAAACTGGAGCAATGTGAAATAAAGTGTCTTGCTCAAGGAAACAACACATCACCCGGTCTGAGAATTGAACTCACAACCTTTCGATTGCAAGTCCAATGCTCTAACCACTATATATATATATATGTCTGTGTGGACTCTACTCAGGGCCATAGACGTACACCATCCTTTGGGTAACAGGCTAGCTCTGCTTTTCGGCCTCAGACGCCACACCACCACTACACCACCATTACCACCATTACACCAACACTACACCACTACACCACTACCAACATTGCACCACGACACCAACACCACCACCACTACACCACTACACCAATACTACACCACTACACCACTACCACCACTACACCAACACTACATCACCACCACCACTATCACCACCACAACCACCACCACCACCACTACACCACTACACCAATACTCCACCACTACACCAACACTACATCACCACCACCACTATCACCACCACAACCACCACCACTACACCACCACCATATACACCACCACCACTACACCAATACTACACCACTACACCAACACCACCATCACCACACCACCACCACTACTATCACCACTATCACCATTACCACCACTACAACCACCACCACCACCACCACCACTACACCACCACCATATACACCACAACCACCACCACCACCACAGCCACCACCACCATATACACCACAACCACCACCCAACACCACCACCACCACCACTACACCACCACCACCACAACACCACCACCACAACACCACCACCACCACACCACTACAACACCACCACCACACCACTACAACACCACCACGACACCACCACCACTACACCACCACCACCACCACCACCACCACCACCACCACCACCACCACCACCACAACACCACCACCACCACCACCACCACTACTATCACCACTATCACCATCATCACTATCACAACCACCACCACCACCACCACTACACCACCACCACCACCACCACCACAACCACCACCACCACTACACCACCACCCACCACCACCACCACCACCACATCACCACCACCACATCACCACCACCACTACACCACCACACATACACCACCACCACCACCACCACACCACCACCACACCACCACCACCACCATAACACCACCACTAGAACCACCACTACAGCAGAAAACGTGTCAACAGTCAGAGCCTGTAAGTGGCCGCTGAAAATTGCTAGAAATAGCAGCCAGACGTCCCTGGTTGCAGCCGCAGCGTTGTTGACGCAGGTCGGGTGGTGACGGCGCAAATCGACGGGAAGGTCACGGCTGTAACGTGGTGGGTGGTCGGTGTGCTCGTGTGTGGCCGACCTAGGGCTAAACTGCGACAGCCAGCCCGGCTACACGTGCCTGCTCGGTCACGTGACACGGTGCTTTCTTGTAAAGTCCGTGTGAGCTTTTACAACAAACGTCGCTCCCCTTCCTTCGCCTCTTCCCATATCTCTCACCCTCACTACCCCCTCTCTCTGTCTCTTACCCTCTCTCTCTCTGTCACTTCCCTCCTCTCTCTCTATCCCTTTCTCTTCCTCCCTCTCTCTGTCACTTTCCCCTCTCTCTCTCTCTTTCTCTTCCCCTCTCTCTCTCTCTCTGTCACTTTCCCCTCTCTCTGTCACTTTCCCCTCTCTCTGTCTCTCTCTTTCTCTTCCCCTGTTTCTCTCTCTGTCACTTTCCTCTCTCTCTGTCTCTCTCTTTCTCTTCCCCTCTCTCTCTCTATAGCTCTCTCTCTCCCGCTCCCACTGACTCTCTCTCTTTCTGTCTGTCTCTCTATCTTCCCCATCTCTCTCTGTGGCTCTATCTCCCTCTCCCTCTTGTTTTCGAAATTCTCTTTCTCTACCTTCTCCTCTCTCTCCCCCCTCTCTCTCTTAATCTTTCTGTCCCCCTCTCTCTCTCTCTCTCTCTCTTCCCTCTCTCTGTATAGCTCTCTCTCCCTCTCTCTGTATAGCTCTCTCTCCCTCTTCTCCCTCTTCTCCCCTCTCTCTCCCTCTTCTCCCCTCTCTCTCTTTCTCTTAATCTTTCTGTCCCTCTCTCTCTCTTCTCTCTCTCTGTGTAGCTCCCCCCTCTCTCTGTCTCTCTCTTCTCCTCTCACAATTACTATTACCCCCTCTTTCTCCCATTGTCTCACCTTCTTCCTCTCAATTTCTTCATCACATGCACTTACACACACACACACACACACACACACACACACATATATATATATACACACACATATATATATATATACACACACATATATACACACACATATATATATATATATACACACACACACATATATATATATATATATATACACAAATACTCACACACGCACAAATATATATACACACACACACACACATATATATATATACAAATATGTATACAAAGACACACACATGTATATATATATATATATATATATATATGTATGTGTGTGTATGTATGTGTGTGTATGTATGTGTTTGTGTGAGTATATATATATATGTGTGTATATATATATGTGTGTGTGAGTATTTGTGTGTATATATATATATATGTTTGTGTGAGTATATATATATATATGAGTGTATATATATATGTGTGTGTGAGTATTT
This sequence comes from Eledone cirrhosa, assembly GCA_964016885.1. Lineage (NCBI taxonomy): Eukaryota > Metazoa > Mollusca > Cephalopoda > Octopoda > Eledonidae > Eledone > Eledone cirrhosa. Next base: position 6,053,840 of record OZ024766.1, read on the forward strand.
GTGTGTATATATATATATACAAATATACACACATATATATATACACACATATGTATACAAAGACACACACACATGTATATATATATATATACACACAAATACTCACACACACATATATATATACACTCATATATATATATATACTCACACAAACATATATATATATATACACACATACATACATACACACACACACATATATATATTTACACACAAACATTTATATACACACTTACACACAGACAACATACTTACACATACACATACACACACAGACATACCTACACACACATACCTACACACATTATATACACACATATACACATACATATATACACACACACAAACATTATACACATATACACACACACACACACATATATATATATATACACATATACACACATATATACACACACACACGTATATATACATACACACACATATATATACACACACATATACACGCATGCTGTGACGTCATTGTGCATCGATAAACGCTGTTGCATTCTAACTATTGCTGTGCACAACATTTTGCATGTGTGTCAACTGTACTGTGGTGGTGGTGGTGGTGGTGTAGTGGTGGTGTAGTGGTGGTGGTGTAGTGGTGGTGGTGGTGGTGTAGTGGTGGTGGTGGTGGTGGTGTAGTGGTGGTGTGGTGTAGTGGTGGTGTAGTGGTGGTGGTGGTGTAGTGGTGGTGGTGGTGGTGGTGGTGGTGGTGGTGGTGGTGGTGTAGTGGTGGTGGTGTAGTGGTGGTGGTGGTGGTGTAGTGGTGGTGGTGGTGGTGTAGTGGTGGTGGTGTGGTGGTGGTGGTGGTAGTGGTGTAGTGGTGGTGGTGTAGTGGTGGTGGTGTAGTGGTGGTGGTGTAGTGGTGGTGGTGGTGTAGTGGTGGTGGTGGTGGTGGTGGTGGTGGTGGTGGTGGTGTAGTGGTGGTGGTGGTGGTGTAGTGGTGGTGGTGTAGTGGTGGTGGTGTAGTGGTGGTGGTGGTGTAGTGGTGGTGGTGGTGGTGGTGGTGGTGGTGTAGTGGTGGTGGTGGTGGTGTAGTGGTGGTGTAGTGGTGGTGGTGTAGTGGTGGTGGTGGTGTAGTGGTGGTGGTGGTGGTGTAGTGGTGGTGGTGTAGTGGTGGTGGTGGTGTAGTGGTGGTGGTGTAGTGGTGGTGGTGGTGTAGTGGTGGTGGTGGTGGTGTAGTGGTGGTGGTGGTGGTGTAGTGGTGGTGTAGTGGTGGTGGTGGTGTAGTGGTGTAGTGGTGGTGGTGTAGTGGTGGTGGTGTAGTGGTGGTGGTGGTGTAGTGGTGGTGGTGTAGTGGTGGTGGTGTAGTGGTGGTAGTGTAGTGGTGGTTGTGGTGGTGGTGGTGGTGTAGTGGTGGTGGTGGTGGTGGTGTAGTGGTGGTGGTGGTGTAGTGGTGGTGGTATGGTGGTGTAGTGGTGGTGATGGTGTGTGGTGGTGTAGTGGTGGTGTGTGGTGGTGTGGTGGTGGTGGTGGTGTAGTGGTGGTGATGGTGGTGGTGGTGTAGTGGTGGTGGTGGTGGTGTAGTGGTGGTGGTGGTGGTGGTGGTGTAGTGGTGGTGGTGGTGGTGGTGGTGTAGTGGTGGTGTGGTGTAGTGGTGGTGTAGTGGTGGTGGTGTAGTGGTGGTGGTGGTGGTGTAGTGGTGGTGGTGTAGTGGTGGTGGTGTAGTGGTGGTGGTGGTGTAGTGGTGGTGGTGGTGGTGGTGGTGGTGTAGTGGTGGTGGTGGTGGTGGTGTAGTGGTGTGGTGGTGTAGTGGTGTTGGTGGTGGTGTAGTGGTGGTGGTGGTGGTGGTGGTGTAGTGGTGGTGTGGTGGTGGTGTAGTGGTGGTGTAGTGGTGGTGGTGGTGTAGTGGTGGTGGTAGTGGTGTAGTGGTGGTGGTGGTGTAGTGGTGGTGGTGGTGGTGTAGTGGTGGTGGTGGTGGTGGTGTAGTGGTGGTGTGGTGGTGGTGGTGTAGTGGTGGTGGTGGTGGTGTAGTGGTGGTGTAGTGGTGGTGGTGTAGTGGTGGTGGTAGTGGTGTAGTGGTGGTGGTGGTGTAGTGGCGGTGGTGGTGGTGGTGGAGTGGTGGTGTGGTGGTGGTGGTGGTGTAGTGGTGGTGTGGTGGTGGTGTAGTGGTGGTAGTGGTGGTGGTGTAGTGGTGGTGGTGTAGTGGTGGTGGTGGTGGTTGTGGTGGTGGTGTGGTGGTGTAGTGGTGGTGGTGGTGTAGTGGTGGTGGTGTGGTGGTGGTGGCGGTGGTGTAGTGGTGGTGGTGGTGGTGTAGTGGTGGTGATGTGGTGTAGTGGTGGTGTGGTGGTGTAGTGGTGGTGGTGGTGGTGTGGTGGTGGTGGCGTAGTGGTGGTGGTGTAGTGGTGGTGGTGTAGTGGTGGTGGTGTAGTGGTGGTGGTGGTGTGATGGTGGTGATGGTGGTGTAGTGGTGGTGGTGGTGGTGGTGTAGTGGTGGTGTTATTGTTGCTCTCTAGTGTTGGTGTCATGATAAAATACACCCAGTACACTCTGTAAAGTGGTAGTGCTGGTGCCATGATATAATACACCTAGTACACTCTGTAAAGTGGTAGTGCTGGTGTCATGATAAAATACACCCAGTACACTCTGTAAAGTGGTAGTGTTGGTGCCATGATATAATACACCCAGTACACTCTGTAAAGTGGTAGTGCTGGTGCCATGATGAAATACACCCAGTACACTCTGTAAAGTAGTAGTGCTGGTGCCATGATAAAATACACCTAGTACACTCTGTAAAGTGGTAGTGCTGGTGCCATGATGAAATACACCCAGTACACTCTGTAAAGTAGTAGTGCTGGTGTCATGATAAAATACACCTAGTACACTCTGTAAAGTGGTAGTGCTGGTGCCATGATATAATACACCTAGTACACTCTGTAAAGTGGTAGTGCTGGTGCCATGATAAAATACACCTAGTACACTCTGTAAAGTGGTAGTGCTGGTGCCATGATAAAATACACCTAGTACACTCTGTAAAGTGGTAGTGCTGGTGCCATGATATAATATACCCAGTACACTCTGTAAAGTAGTAGTGCTGGTGTCATGATAAAATACACCCAGTACACTCTGTAAAGTGGTAGTGCTGCTGCCATGATATAATACACCTAGTACACTCTGTAAAGTGGTAGTGCTGCTGCCATGATATAATACACCTAGTACACTCTGTAAAGTGGTAGTGCTGCTGCCATGATATAATACACCTAGTACACTCTGTAAAGTGGTAGTGCTGGTGCCATGATGAAATACACCCAGTACACTCTGTAAAGTGGTAGTGCTGCTGCCATGATATAATACACCTAGTACACTCTGTAAAGTGGTAGTGCTGGTGCCATGATGAAATACACCCAGTACACTCTGTAAAGTAGTAGTGCTGGTGTCATGATAAAATACACCTAGTACACTCTGTAAAGTGGTAGTGCTGGTGCCATGATGAAATACACCCAGTACACTCTGTAAAGTAGTAGTGCTGGTGTCATGATAAAATACACCCAGTACACTCTGTAAAGTAGTAGTGCTGGTGTCATGATAAAATACACCCAGTACACTCTGTAAAGTAGTAGTGCTGGTGTCATGATAAAATACACCTAGTACACTCTGTAAAGTGGTAGTGCTGGTGCCATGATGAAATACACCCAGTACACTCTGTAAAGTAGTAGTGCTGGTGTCATGATAAAATACACCCAGTACACTCTGTAAAGTAGTAGTGCTGGTGTCATGATAAAATACACCCAGTACACTCTGTAAAGTAGTAGTGCTGGTGTCATGATAAAATACACCCAGTACACTCTGTAAAGTGGTAGTGCTGGTGCCATGATATAATACACCTAGTACACTCTGTAAAGAGATAATTTTAAAACCTAGTGAAACCCATTTCCTCTCCAGGTCTGAATACAGCAGATTTCTTCCAGAAATATATATATAGAGAGAGAGAGAATAAAAGTGAGAAAGGGATATACAGGACGAATCAACCCCAGTAGTAGACTGGTACTTATTTTATCGACCTTGAAGGGATGAAAGGCAAAGGTGACCTCAGCCAGGTTTGAACTCAGTGATGAGAGAGCTGGAACGAAGACTTTAAAATATTCTACCTGATCTTCTAACAATTCTCCAGTGTCTCGACAGCTAACAACTGATGCAGGGAGTTTGTTCCATGGAGGTTTTAAAGGATGCAGTGTCTCGACAGCTAACAACTGATGCAGGGAGTTTGTTCCATGGAGGTTTTAAAGGATGCAGTGTCTCGACAGCTAACAACTGATGCTGGTGGTTTGTTCCATGGAGGTTTTAAAGGATGCAGTGTCTCGACAGCTAACAACTGATGCAGGTAGTTTGTTCCATGGAGGTTTTAAAGGATACAGTGTCTCGACTGCTAACAACTGATGCAGGTAGTTTGTTCTATGGAGGTTTTAAAGGATGTAGTGTCTCGACAGCTAACAACTGATGCAGGTAGTTTGTTCCATGAAGGTTTTAAAGGATGCAGTGTCTCGACAGCTAACAACTGATGCAGGTAGTTTGTTCCATGAAGGTTTTAAAGGATGCAGTGTCTCGACAGCTAACAACTGATGCAGGTAGTTTGTTCCATGGAGGTTTTAAAGGATGCAGTGTCTCGACAGCTAACAACTGATGCTGGTGGTTTGTTCCATGGAGGTTTTAAAGGATGCAGTGTCTCGACAGCTAACAACTGATGCTGGTGGTTTGTTCCATGGAGGTTTTAAAGGATGCAGTGTCTCGACAGCTAACAACTGATGCTGGTAGTTTGTTCCATGGAGGTTTTAAAGGGTGCAGTGTCTCGACAGCTAACAACTGATGCTGGTAGTTTGTTCCATGGAGGTTTTAAAGGATGCAGTGTCTCGACAGCTAACAACTGATGCTGGTAGTTTGTTCCATGGAGGTTTTAAAGGATGCAGTGTCTCGACAGCTAACAACTGATGCAGGTAGTTTGTTCCATGGAGGTTTTAAAGGATACAGTGTCTCGACAGCTAACAACTGATGCAGGTAGTTTGTTCCATGGAGGTTTTAAAGGGTGCAGTGTCCTGACAGCTAACAACTGATGTAGGTAGTTTGTTCCATGGAGGTTTTAAAGGATGCAGTGTCTCGACAGCTAACAACTGATGCTGGTGGTTTGTTCCATGGAGGTTTTAAAGGATGCAGTGTCTCGACAGCTAACAACTGATGCAGGTAGTTTGTTCCATGGAGGTTTTAAAGGATACAGTGTCTCGACTGCTAACAACTGATGCAGGTAGTTTGTTCTATGGAGGTTTTAAAGGATGTAGTGTCTCGACAGCTAACAACTGATGCAGGTAGTTTGTTCCATGAAGGTTTTAAAGGATGCAGTGTCTCGACAGCTAACAACTGATGCAGGTAGTTTGTTCCATGAAGGTTTTAAAGGATGCAGTGTCTTGACAGCTAACAACTGATGCAGGTAGTTTGTTCCATGGAGGTTTTAAAGGATGCAGTGTCTCGACAGCTAACAACTGATGCTGGTGGTTTGTTCCATGGAGGTTTTAAAGGATGCAGTGTCTCGACAGCTAACAACTGATGCTGGTGGTTTGTTCCATGGAGGTTTTAAAGGATGCAGTGTCTCGACAGCTAACAACTGATGCTGGTAGTTTGTTCCATGGAGGTTTTAAAGGGTGCAGTGTCTCGACAGCTAACAACTGATGCTGGTAGTTTGTTCCATGGAGGTTTTAAAGGATGCAGTGTCTCGACAGCTAACAACTGATGCTGGTAGTTTGTTCCATGGAGGTTTTAAAGGATGCAGTGTCTCGACAGCTAACAACTGATGCAGGTAGTTTGTTCCATGGAGGTTTTAAAGGATACAGTGTCTCGACAGCTAACAACTGATGCAGGTAGTTTGTTCCATGGAGGTTTTAAAGGGTGCAGTGTCCTGACAGCTAACAACTGATGTAGGTAGTTTGTTCCATGGAGGTTTTAAAGGATGCAGTGTCTCGACAGCTAACAACTGATGCTGGTGGTTTGTTCCATGGAGGTTTTAAAGGATGCAGTGTCTCGACAGCTAACAACTGATGCTGGTGGTTTGTTCCATGGAGGTTTTAAAGGATGCAGTGTCTCGACAGCTAACAACTGATGCAGGTAGTTTGTTCCATGGAGGTTTTAAAGCATGCAGTGTCTCGACTGCTAACAACTGATGCAGGTAGTTTGTTCTATGGAGGTTTTAAAGGATGTAGTGTCTCGACAGCTAACAACTGATGCAGGTAGTTTGTTCCATGAAGGTTTTAAAGGATGCAGTGTCTCGACAGCTAACAACTGATGCAGGTAGTTTGTTCCATGAAGGTTTTAAAGGATGCAGTGTCTCGACAGCTAACAACTGATGCAGGTAGTTTGTTCCATGGAGGTTTTAAAGGATGTAGTGTCTCGACAGCTAACAACTGATGCAGGTAGTTTGTTCCATGGAGGTTTTAAAGGATGCAGTGTCTCGACAGCTAACAACTGATGCTGGTAGTTTGTTCCATGGAGGTTTTAAAGGGTGCAGTGTCTCGACAGCTAACAACTGATGCAGGTAGTTTGTTCCATGGAGGTTTTAAAGGATACAGTGTCTCGACAGCTAACAACTGATGCAGGTAGTTTGTTCCATGGAGGTTTTAAAGGATGCAGTGTCTCGACAGCTAACAACTGATGTAGGTAGTTTGTTCCATGGAGGTTTTAAAGGATGCAGTGTCTCGACAGCTAACAACTGATGCAGGTAGTTTGTTCTATGGAGGTTTTAAAGGATGCAGTGTCTCGACAGCTGACAACTGATGCAGGTAGTTTGTTCTATGGA
>OZ024766.1:6098123-6100623 GCA_964016885.1 Eledone cirrhosa
GAGGTTTTTTAAGGTTGGCTGGTCTGAACCGTAAACACACAGACACACACACACAGACAGAGAAAGTCTCACGAGAAATTTAATAATGAAATTTGTTGCGTATTTCCAAATACAGCTCATAGTTTTCGGATGATCCGCTTTAGGGTGAAAGCAGAACACCTTTGCTTTTTGATTAAACTTTTAATCTGTGCTAAAATAATAAATATCTACTCTACGGGTTTATATATATATATATACACACATACATATATATACACAACCCTTATAGAGTTCTCTTTAGATTTTGGTCTCTTTTCCTTTTTTTATTTTTATTTCATTTTTGTTGTTGTTGTTGTTGTTGTGGTGTTTTTTGTTTTTACAAGTTCGTGCGTGGAATGATGAGGAATATAGAAACACTCCTACGTATAGGACATGGTACTGGAATTTGAATAAAATGGAATGATTTTAGGTTCGATTCTATCAAAGATAGGATTGGAATAACAGCAATAACGGCCATGATCTGTTGTTGTTGTTGTTTAATTTGATGTATTTCGAGTTATTTTTTCTTTCCTTTATTCGGAAGAGCGGTAAAAAATATATATAAACAAATGAAGGATCGTTTTTTTTTTCCATCAGAGGAAAAAAAAATTATTATTCACGAATCTAAATAAATAGTTGATTTCATTTTTTTTTTTTTTCAAAGAAAGTGAACGTTTGGGATTTATAAAACATCACATCACAAGAACAAGACTCACATTTATATCCTTCCATATTGGGGGTGGAAAAAAGGGAAAAAATTAAGGGACAAACCCCTATGTTTTTCCTCCATTTTCTTTTCTTCTTTTACTCTCTCTCTTTCTCACCCTCGTCCTTTGTTTTCCTCTCTCGGTATCCAATCGCGGGCGATTATATTAACAAATAACGGTTTTTTTGATTTAGGCACATAGCCCAAACATTTGAAGGAAAAGGAGATGAGAGGATGGAGGGGGGGGGGAGTCGATGAAATCGACCCCAGTGCGTGACTGGTACTTTATTTTATCGACCCCGTAAGGATGAAAGGCAAAGTTAACCTCGGCGGGATTTGAGCTCAGATCAATAAGGGCCGTAACTCTATGCTGCAAAGCACGGCGTCCGACCCTCTACCGATACTGCCAATCCACCGCCCTCACCAACCCTAAATAATGATTTCTGGTTTAGGCACAAGGCCAAAAAGTTTGAAAATAGGAGAAGGAGGATAGTTGATTTAAATCGATCCCTAGTACGTTTCTGGTACTTTATTGTATCGACCTCTTGTGTAAGGATGAAAGGCAAAGCTAACCTCGGCGGGATTCGAACTCAGACCGTAAAACGCCGCCAGCTACATTTTAAAGGGTTTATTTTTCTCGTTTGGGATGTAGAAAGCTTTCTTCTTCGTCTCTTTCTTTGTTGTTGGGATTCTTTCTAGAACTTTCTTGGGTTTAAAAAAAAAAAAAAAAAAAAAAATCTTTCTTTTAGAATATTCTAGAATAATTTATATTTTTTCTGTTTTTTTTCTTCTAATTTTTTCTTCCCTTGTTTCTTTCACCCCTCGTTTTCTTCTTCAGTTCTTTTCTCTTGTGCCCGAGGGGTGGGGAAAAAGCTTTTTCTTTATATTTTTTTCATAGTTCTTTTTCTCACCTCTCGTTTTCTTCTTCAGTTCTCTTGTGCCCGAGGGGGTGGGGAAAAAGTTTTTCTTTATATTTTATTTATTCGTTTCTTCTCTCACCTCTCGTTCTTCTCCACTGTTCTGTTGTGCCTTGGGGGGGCCGGGGGATATTTTTTAAAATTATTTAATTTTTTTTTTTAAATTTATTTATTAAGAAAGTTCTTCCTTTAAAAACATCATAATTGTGTTTTTTCGATCAAAGTGCCAAGAGGCCGTGAAACTCAAGCAAGAGCTTTCCGTGTGCTGCCTCTGGGCACATGGGTACTTGCAGGTGAGTATCTTCACGAAGGCTCGGCGAAACGCCGTGTTGAACATGGTGTATATGAGTGGGTTGGCTAGAGATGCAATGTAACCCATCCATAGGAAAATTGACATCATTTCTGGTGTGATTTTCGACATACAGTCCTTACATGTGGCCGACATGATATTTACAATGAAAAATGGCGACCACAGGATAACAAAAACTGCGAAAATTATGCCCAAAACCTTCAACGCTTTTTTCTCGTTGCTGGCGGTTTTGTTACTCAGAAGATGTCGGAAGGCTTTCTGTATCTTTGGTTTTTTGTTGGCCCTCATAATGTGCTCTTTGATGAAATTACGAAAGGTTCGCTTCATCGTTTGGTAATCCTGTTTGTAACATTTGTTGATCGTTCCGACTGCCATTTGGGCGTTGTAGGCAACCAATTGCTGCCCTTCCGGACACTCCTCGGGATTCTGACAGGCGATTTTACCCGATGTTGTCTCTGTCGCTGCGTTTGCTGTTTTTTTCGCAACCCTCACTACGTCGCTTTTCATGGAAATCGGTTCGTCCATGGAGGTGACAGTGTTTTGTTTGGC
>OZ024766.1:6115623-6118123 GCA_964016885.1 Eledone cirrhosa
CCGTGTTACCTACATGGCAACATTACAGTGTGGACTGGGAGGTTTTTACCGTGTTACCTACATGGCAACATTACAGTGTGGACTGGGAGCTTTTTACCGTGTTACCTACACGGCCACATTACAGCGTGGACTGGGAGCTTTTTACCGTGTTACCTACACGGCCACATTACAGTGTGGACTGGGAGCCTTTTTACCGTGTTACCTACACAACCACATTACAGTGTGGACTGGGAGGTTTTTACTGTGTTACCTACACGGCCACATTACAGTGTGGTCTGGGAGCCTTTTTACCGTGTTACCTACATGACCACATTACAGTGTGGACTGGGAGCTTTTTACCGTGTTACCTACACGGCCACATTACAGTGTGGACTGGGAGGTTTTTACAGTGTTACCTACACGGCCACATTACAGTGTGGACTGGGAGGTTTTTACCGTGTTACCTACACGGCCACATTACAGTGTGGACTGGGAGGTTTTTACCGTGTTACCTACACGGCCACATTACAGTGTGGACTGTGAGGTTTTTACCGTGTTACCTACACGGCCACATTACAGTGTGGACTGGGAGGTTTTTACAGTGTTACCTACACGGCCACATTACAGTGTGGACTGGGAGGTTTTTACTGTGTTACCTACACGGCCACATTACAGTGTGGACTGGGAGCCTTTTTACCGTGTTACCTACACAACCACTTTACAGTGTGGACTGGGAGCCTTTTTACCATGTTACCTACACGGCCACATTACAGTGTGGACTGGGAGCCTTTTTACCATGTTACCTACACAACCACTTTACAGTGTGGACTGGGAGCCTTTTTACCGTGTTACCTACACGGCCACATTACAGTGTGGACTGGGAGCCTTTTTATTGTGTTACCTACACGGCCACATTACAGTGTGGACTGGGAGCCTTTTTACCGTGTTACCTACACGGCCACATTACAGTGTGGACTGGGAGCCTTTTTATTGTGTTACCTACACGGCCACATTACAGTGTGGACTGGGAGCCTTTTTACCGTGTTACCTACACGGCCACTTTACAGTGTGGACTGGGAGCCTTTTTATTGTGTTACCTACACGACCACATTACAGTGTGGACTGGGAGCCTTTTTACCGTGTTACCTACACGGCCACATTACAGTGTGGACTGGGAGCCTTTTTACCATGTTACCTACACAACCACTTTACAGTGTGGACTGGGAGCCTTTTTACCGTGTTACCTACACGGCCACATTACAGTGTGGACTGGGAGCCTTTTTACCGTGTTACCTACACGGCCACATTACAGTGTGGACTGGGAGCCTTTTTAGCATGTTACCTACACAACCACATTACAGTGTGGACTGGGAGCCTTTTTACCGTGTTACCTACACGGCCACATTACAGTGTGGACTGGGAGCCTTTTTACCGTGTTACCTACACGGCCACATTACAGTGTGGACTGGGAGCCTTTTTACCGTGTTACCTACACAGCAACATTACAGTGTGGACTGGGAGCCTTTTTAGCATGTTACCTACACAACCACATTACAGTGTGGACTGGGAGCCTTTTTACCGTGTTACCTACACTACCACATTACAGTGTGGACTGGGAGCCTTTTTACCGTGTTACCTACACAACCACATTACAGTGTGGACTGGGAGCCTTTTTACCGTGTTACCTACACAACCACATTACAGTGTGGACTGGGAGCTTTTTACCGTGTTACCTACACGGCCACATTACAGTGTGGACTGGGAGGTTTTTACCGTGTTACCTACACGGCCACATTACAGTGTGGACTGGGAACTTTTTACCGTGTTACCTACACGGCCACATTACAGTGTGGACTGGGAACTTTTTACCGTGTTACCTACACGGCCACATTACAGTGTGGACTGGGAGCCTTTTTACCGTGTTACCTACACAACCACATTACAGTGTGGACTGGGGGCCTTTTTACCGTGTTACCTACACAACCACATTACAGTGTGGACTGGGAGGTTTTTACCGTGTTACCTACACTACCACATTACAGTGTGGACTGGGAGCCTTTTTACCGTGTTACCTACACAACCACATTACAGTGTGGACTGGGAGGTTTTTACCGTGTTACCTACACTACCACATTACAGTGTGGACTGGGAGCCTTTTTACCGTGTTACCTACACATCACATTACAGTGTGGACTGGGAGCCTTTTTACCGTGTTACCTACACATCACATTACAGTGTGGACTGGGAGCCTTTTTACCCTGTTACCTACACAACCACATTACAGTGTGGACTGGGAGGTTTTTACCGTGTTACCTAAACAACCACATTACAGTGTGGACTGGGAGGTTTTTTACCGTGTTACCTACACAGCCACATTACAGTGTGGACTGGGAGCCTTTTTACCGTGTTACCTACACGGCCACATTACAGTGTGGACTGGGAGCCTTTTTAACGTGTTACCTACACAGCCACATTACAGTGTGGACTGGGAGCTTTTTACCATGTTACCTACACAGCCACA
>OZ024766.1:6123123-6128123 GCA_964016885.1 Eledone cirrhosa
GTGTATATAGTGTATATAATATATAGTATATATATAGTGTATATATATAGTGTATATAATATATAGTATATATAGTGTATATATTATATAGTATATATATAGTGTATATAATATATAGTGTTTATAGTGTATATAGTATATATAGTGTATATAATATATAGTGTATATAATATATAGTGTATATATAGTGTATATAATATATAGTGTATATAGTGTATATAGTGTATATAGTGTATATAATATATAGTATATAATAGTGTATATAATATATAGTGTTTATAGTGTATATAGTATATATAGTGTATATAATATATAGTGTATATAATATATAGTGTATATAATATATAGTGTATATAGTGTATATAGTGTATATAGTGTATATAATATATAGTATATATAGTATATAATATATATAGTATATCTAGTATATATATAGTGTATAATATATAATATATCTAATATATATATATATATATATATATATATGTGTGTGTGTATGTGTATATATAGAAATTTGAAAATAAAGTCGCCACAGTACAGCTAACTACAATAATAGTCATCATTTTATGTCCGCTTTTCCCTGCTTGCAAGGGTGGGACGGGTCCTATTCAGCACAGCATCTCTCCACTTGTCATGGTCCTTCGTCATCTCCACCTGTATATATACTATTGTATTTTCACAGTAAAGGCTTTACCTCACATAATACCTCACATAACATTACATTACTCTATATATACTATTGTATTTTCACAGTAAAGGCTTTACCTCACATAATACCTCACATAACATTTACATTACTCTATATATACTATTGTATTGTCACAGTAAAGGCTTTACCTCACATAATATCTCACATATCATTTACATTACTCTATATATACTATTGTATTTTCACAGTAAAGGCTTTACCTCACATAATATCTCACATAACATTTACATTACTCTATATATACTATTGTATTTTCACAGTAAAGGTTTTACCTCACATAATATCTCACATAACATTTACATTACTCTATATATACTATTGTATTGTCACAGTAAAGGCTTTACCTCACATAATATCTCATAACATTTACATTACTCTATATATGCTATTGTATTTTCACAGTAAAGGCTTTACCTCACATAATACCTCACATAACATTTACATTACCCTATATAAACTATTGTATTTTCATAGTAAAGGCTTTACCTCACATAATTATTTCACGTAATATGGAATCTATAAGATTTTGATTTTATTTATTTTGAGAATAATGCCTTAACTTCAGTATGAGTGGCAAGTTATGACTGGTTTGAACAGAATGAGATGAGTAAATTCTGGTCGGTTATGGCCGGTTTAAATGCTAAAGGGTTAAAATACTGGAGAGAGAAAATATTGAGCTTAACCACCACAGGGGAGTTGAAGAATGAAGTTCTGGTAAGCTGGGAGAATGCACTTATTGAATCTTGCTAACTATCATGCTTAAGTCTTCTAAATAGATAGCCATGCTCTGCCAGGATCACACTGGCGTAGCATTTAAAATGCACTTGCATAGCACACAAAAGAGGTGGGATTTAATTCCATGCTAATTCCATGTATATATATATATATATATATATATATATATATATATATATATATATATATATATATATATAATGTTGTATATATATAATGTTGTATATATATATATGTGTGTGTATATATATATGTGTGTGTATATATATATATATATATATATATATATATATATATATAAGTTGTATATATATATAAGTTGTATATATATGTGTGTATATATATATATAATATTGTATATATATGTGTGTATATATATATATAATATTGTATATATATGTGTGTGTATATATATATATATATATATATATATATATATAATGTTGTATATATATATGTGTGTATATATATATATATATACTGTGATATATACTGTGTGTATATATATATATATATATATATATATATATAGAGGGATCAGATGTTGTTTACTCGAGAGAAGGCTACGTTGGTATGGACACGTGATGCGCATGAAAGTCGATAGCTGTATAACAAAGTGCAGGGCAATAAAGATAGACGGTAGCCACGGAGTAGGCAGACCCAGAAAAACATGGGACGAGCTGATAAACTCCGATCTCACACACTTACACCTCTCCAAGACAATGTCACTGGACCGAGACCTTTGGCGGTACTCAGTAACAGAGAAGACCCGCCTTACCTAAATACATAGTAAAACCTACTACAGCCAGTAGGCATCTAACAAAATACCCCCCCCCCCCCTCCCCTCGTCCCACCACCCCCAACCCATCCACGCCACCCCGTTCTATGTAAAGTTGTGTTGGTGCCACACCATCCAGGCCGAAACAAATGAGATCGTGTAGGTGTCACGACAAAAAACACACAGTCCACGCTGTAATGTGGCCGTGTAGGCAACACGGTAAAAACCTCCCAGACCCACACTGTAAATGTGGTTGGTGTTAGGAAGGGCATCCAACTGTAGAAAACCTGCCAGACAGTCCTATGCGAGCAAGACAATCACTCTTGCCTCAAGTGGGACTACCCCCGTCCAAACCCATGCAAGCGTGGAACACGGACGTTAAACGGTGATGATGATGATGATGATGATATATATATATACATGTATATATATATATACACATGTATGTATATATATATATATACACACATGTATATATATATATTTTTTTTTATGAAAGGCCAGTTTAAAAGGGCCTTCTCCATTTTACAGTGGTGGCCATGATTGGACTCTGAAACCACTGATAATACATACATATTAAGTGTATAAGATTATTATTTTTCTCTAAAGACATTTTTTTCCAATTTCATCCTGCCCGTCCCCTCAATCTATTTTATTTCCCATTCTTTCTTCTGATGAAGGACTAGCATCCGAAACGTTAAGACCCTCTTCCTGCTATATCAAGCATTAACCTAATATATCCCTTCCATATACTTTCACCCTTAACGTGATCTTCTGAAACTAACAAAGTGAATCTGTGAACGCAGAAGTAAATATTTCAAAAAACGTTGCAACCGGAGGAAGACAGGAAGACGATACTTTGGTTCGTGGAAACGTTCCCTTGCAAAGAACGGGAAGGAAAAAACGAAGATAATACGTCATTATGTGGAGCGGGGAGAACAATTGCACGCGATGACAAAACCACGTAAATGGTATAACAGAAGTCGTAGACTAATATTCTAACTAGGAAACCGAATGATTCTCGGCTTCAGAGTTAAGAATAAAGTAAATAAAATACAGAGGTAATTGAAATTAAATATTTGCTCTACGGTTCTTATATATTTGATATATATTTATCCTTATCGAGCCTTCTTTGGATTTTAGTCTTCACATTTATTATTATTACTATACATATATATATATTTATTTAAATATATATGTATAGTAATAATAAATGTGAAGACTAAAATCCAAAGAGGGCTCGATAAGCAATGAATCGTTGCTTTCACCCTTAAAGGGATCTTCAGAAGATCCCTTTAAGGGTAAAAGCAGCGATTCATTGCTTAAACTTTAATCTGTTCTTATAATAAATATATATATATATATATGGTAGTGAGACATGGGCAGCAACTGCAGAGGATATGCGACGGCTGGAGAGATATGAGGCAAGCATGCTCCGTTGGATGTGCAGTGTAAATGTGCGTGAACGACCCAGCATGAATGTGTTGAGAGAGAAACTGTGTCTGAGAGGGATAGAATGTAGTGTGCGAGAGAGGAGACTGAGGTGGTATGGACATGTGATGTGTTGAGAGAGAAACTGTGTCTGAGAGGGATAGAATGTAGTGTGCGAGAGAGGAGACTGAGGTGGTATAGACATGTGATGTGTTGAGAGAGAAACTGTGTCTGAGAGGGATAGAATGTAGTGTGCGAGAGAGGAGACT
The DNA here is from genome assembly GCA_964016885.1 of Eledone cirrhosa. Lineage (NCBI taxonomy): Eukaryota > Metazoa > Mollusca > Cephalopoda > Octopoda > Eledonidae > Eledone > Eledone cirrhosa. Next base: position 6,127,046 of record OZ024766.1, read on the forward strand.
GCGGTGGTATGGACATGTGATGTGTTGAGAGAGAAACTGTATCTGAGAGGGATAGAATGTAGTGTGCGAGAGAGGAGACTGAGGTGGTATGGACATGTGATGTGTTGAGAGAGAAACTGTGTCTGAGAGGGATAGAATGTAGTGTGCGAGAGAGGAGACTGCGGTGGTATGGACATGTGATGTGTTGAGAGAGAAACTGTATCTGAGAGGGATAGAATGTAGTGTGCGAGAGAGGAGACTGCGGTGGTATGGACATGTGATGTGTTGAGAGAGAAACTGTGTCTGAGAGGGATAGAATGTAGTGTGCGGGAGAGGAGACTGAGGTGGTATGGACATGTGATACGCATGGAGGATGATCGATGGGTGAAGAAGTGCCAGGAAATGCCAGTTGAAGGAAGACGTGGTAGAGGTAGACCACAAAAAACATGGGCGGAGGTGGTGAGAGCAGACCTCAGATCATTGAAGCTCACGGTGGAGATGACGAAGGACCGTGACGAGTGGAGAGATGCTGTGCTGAATAGGACCCGTCCCACCCTTGCAAGCAGGGAAGAGTGGACGTAAAATGATGATGATGATGATATCATCATCATCATCATCATCATTTAACGTATATCTTCCATGCTTGCATGGGTTAGATGGGAATTGTCCCACTTAAGGCAAGATTGGTCGGGTGACCATGTCTCACTCATATAGGACTGTATGTCACTATCATCATCATCATCATTTCATTTTTACATCTGCTTTTCCCTGCTTGCAAGGGTGGGACGGGAACTGATTCTGGCTTGATCTCTACAGCTGGATGCCCTTCCTAACACCAACCTCATTTACAGTGAGTGCTGGGTGCTTTTTTGCCGTGGCACCTCCACGACCACTTTGCAGTGGAATGATAGGGACCCTAGTCCCTATCATCTCATTTCTACAGCTGAGTAAACTGGAGCAATGTGAAATAAAGTGTCTTGCTCAAGGAAACAACACATCACCCGGTCTGAGAATTGAACTCACAACCTTTCGATTGCAAGGCCAATGCTCTAACCACTAAGCCATGTGCCTCCATATATACATACATATATATATATGT
>OZ024766.1:6133123-6147938 GCA_964016885.1 Eledone cirrhosa
TGTGAGTTCAATTCTCAGGCCGGGTGATGTGTTGTTTCCTTGAGCAAGACACTTTATTTCACATTGCTCCAGTTTACTCATCTGTAGAAATGAGATGATAGGGACTGGGGTCCCTATCATTCCACTGCAAAGTGGTCGTGTAGGCGCCACGGCAAAAAAGCACCCAGCACTCACTGTAAATGAGGTTGGCGTTAGGAAGGGCATCCAGCTGTAGAGATCAAGCCAGAACCAGTTCCAGTCCCACCCTTGCAAGCAGGGAAAAGTGGACGTAAAATGATGATGATGATGATTATATATATATATCATCATCATTTCATTCTACGTCCGCTTGTCCCTGCTTGCAAGGGTGGGACGGGAACTGATTCTGGCTTGATCTCTACAGCTGGATGCCCTTCCTAACGCCAACCTCATTTACAGTGAGTGCTGGGCGCTTTTTTGCCGTGGCACCTCCACGACCACTTTGCAGTGGAATGATATGAACCCCAGTCCCTATCATCTCGATGCAAACCGCGGAGTGGGGAGACCCAAGATGACCTGGGATGAGGTGATAAAAAGCCGACCTTACCCAATTACACCTCTAAGGGACTGGATGCAAGAGAAATACGATGTAGTATTCTACGGTGATGGTGTTTGGTGTTTAGGTCATTAATGTAACAACGGTTACGAGCGGAGGGACATTGAGGAAGGTCTCTTGCATCCAGTCTCTTTCCTGTCTCTTCTATTTATTATAACATCCTATGTCCAGCTCTTCCTTGGTCATCCTCTACATTAAAGTCCTTCCACTCCGAATCTCTGCTATATTCATCAATCAAACATCAACCATAAATACCAAACAGCATCACCATAGAATTCTACATCTTAATCCCCTTACATCCAGTTTTTTCCTCGTCTATCTTCTTCTCTCATCTATTTTTTTCATCTCCAGGTCTTCCTATGTCCAGCTCTTCCTTGGTCATCCTCTACATTAAAGTCCTTCCGCTCCGAATCTCTGCTATATTCATCAATCAAACATCAACCATAAATACCAAACAGCATCACCATAGAATTCTACATCTTAATCCTCTTACATCCAGTTTTTTCCTCGTCTATCTTCTTCTCTCATCTATTTTTGTCATCTCCAGGTCTTCCTATGTCCAGCTCTTCCTTGGTCATCCTCTACATTAAAGCCCTTCCACTCTGAATCCCTGCTATATTCATCAACCAAACATCAACCATAAATATTTGCTCTACGGTTCTTATATATTTGATATATATTTATCCTTATCGAGCCCTCTTTGGATTTTAGTCTTCAAATTTATTATTATTACTATATATATATTTATATTGAGCACTCTTATTCGATATGTGATTTTCCACATTCCAGAATATTTTTCGCGGATATAGAGGTTATCTCCCTTGCTGGATTCCATGTGCGTTTTTATTCGTCTGGACAAAGCTCCTTGATAAAGTATTTCCTGTCCGCCGCTCCCTAGAAGTCTTATATATTTTTATGTGGGCTGATAGTGGGCGATTTAAGGATTTACAGAAACCCAAGAAGCTAGATTTACCATCTTTCTAGTGGGTTCAGGTAAGCTTTTTACATTCATATGATTTATTGATTTATTGATATTTTATCTGAGTGTCCTGAATCTTCCAGATCGTAATTTTTCGGTCGTATGGTTGATTTTCGACATAATCTATGTGTGTTGGTATTTTAACGATAGTTATAGCTCTGATTTATCTGAATTATTGAGCCCTCTGCCACTCATGTCGAATTTTGTTTATCGTGAACTCGTGCGCCGATTTTTCGATACTCGATTATTCTACTATATATTTATATATATATATATATATATATATACTCATATATATATATATATACTCATATATATATATATATATATATATATACTCTTTTACTCTTTTACCTGTTCCAGCCATCTGGTTGAGGCCATGCTGGGGTTGTATCTTAATCCTTTTATATCTAGTCTCTCTCATATCTCATCTTTTTCTTTTCACCACGTCAGCCCAGGTCATCCTTGGTCTTCCTCTTCCACCACCTCCGTCCACTTAGAATGCCTGCTACCTAATCAAACAACCACATCCATCCCATACACTCTACATATTAATCCCCTTACATCCAGGTTTATTCTCGTCTTATCTCAACCATGTTTTTATCATCACCTCTGCCCACGTCTTCCTTGGTCATCCCCTTCCTTAATGTCCCTCCGCTCGGAACCGTTGTTACGTTAATCACCTAAACACCAAACACCATCACCGTACAATACTACATCGTATTTCTCTTGCATCCAGTCTCGTTCCTCTCTCTTCTATTTCTTATAACATCCTATGTCCAGCTCTTCCTTGGTCATCCTCTACATTAAGGTCCTTCCACTCCGAATCTCTGCTATATTCATCAATCAAACATCAACCATAAATACCAAACAGCATCACCATAGAATTCTCCATCTTAATCCTCTTACATAACAGTTTTTTCCTCGTCTATCTTCTTCTCTCATCTATTTTTTTCATCTCCAGGTCTTCCTATGTCCAGCTCTTCCTTGGTCATCCTCTACATTAAAGTCCTTCCGCTCCGAATCTCTGCTATATTCATCAATCAAACATCAACCATAAATACCAAACAGCATCACCATAGAATTCTACATCTTAATCCTCTTACATCCAGTTTTTTCCTCGTCTATCTTCTTCTCTCATCTATTTTTTTCATCTCCAGGTCTTCCTATGTCCAGCTCTTCCTTGGTCATCCTCTACATTAAAGTCCTTCCGCTCCGAATCTCTGCTATATTCATCAATCAAACATCAACCATAAATACCAAACAGCATCACCATAGAATTCTACATCTTAATCCTCTTACATCCAGTTTTTTCCTCGTCTATCTTCTTCTCTCATCTATTTTTTTCATCTCCAGGTCTTCCTATGTCCAGCTCTTCCTTGGTCATCCTCTACATTAAAGTCCTTCCACTCAGAATCCCTGCTATATTCATCAATCAAACATCAACCATAAATACCAAACAGCATCACCATAGAATTCTACATCTTAATCCTCTTACATCCAGTTTTTTCCTCGTCTATCTTCTTCTCTCATCTATTTTTTTCATCTCCAGGTCTTCCTATGTCCAGCTCTTCCTTGGTCATCCTCTACATTAAAGTCCTTCCGCTCCGAATCTCTGCTATATTCATCAATCAAACATCAACCATAAATACCAAACAGCATCACCATAGAATTCTACATCTTAATCCTCTTACATCCAGTTTTTTCCTCGTCTATCTTCTTCTCTCATCTATTTTTTTCATCTCCAGGTCTTCCTATGTCCAGCTCTTCCTTGGTCATCCTCTACATTAAAGTCCTTCCGCTCCGAATCTCTGCTATATTCATCAATCAAACATCAACCATAAATACCAAACAGCATCACCATAGAATTCTCCATCTTAATCCTCTTACATAACAGTTTTTTCCTCGTCTATCTTCTTCTCTCATCTATTTTTTTCATCTCCAGGTCTTCCTATGTCCAGCTCTTCCTTGGTCATCCTCTACATTAAAGTCCTTCCGCTCCAAATCTCTGCTATATTCATCAATCAAACATCAACCATAAATACCAAACAGCATCACCATAGAATTCTCCATCTTAATCCTCTTACATAACAGTTTTTTCCTCGTCTATCTTCTTCTCTCATCTATTTTTTTCATCTCCAGGTCTTCCTATGTCCAGCTCTTCCTTGGTCATCCTCTACATTAAAGTCCTTCCGCTCCAAATCTCTGCTATATTCATCAATCAAACATCAACCATAAATACCAAACAGCATCACCATAGAATTCTCCATCTTAATCCTCTTACATAACAGTTTTTTCCTCGTCTATCTTCTTCTCTCATCTATTTTTTTCATCTCCAGGTCTTCCTATGTCCAGCTCTTCCTTGGTCATCCTCTACATTAAAGTCCTTCCACTCAGAATCCCTGCTATATTCATCAATCAAACATCAACCATAAATACCAAACAGCATCACCATAGAATTCTACATCTTAATCCTCTTACATCCAGTTTTTTCCTCGTCTATCTTCTTCTCTCATCTATTTTTTTCATCTCCAGGTCTTCCTATGTCCAGCTCTTCCTTGGTCATCCTCTACATTAAAGTCCTTCCGCTCCGAATCTCTGCTATATTCATCAATCAAACATCAACCATAAATACCAAACAGCATCACCATAGAATTCTACATCTTAATCCTCTTACATCCAGTTTTTTCCTCGTCTATCTTCTTCTCTCATCTATTTTTTTCATCTCCAGGTCTTCCTATGTCCAGCTCTTCCTTGGTCATCCTCTACATTAAAGTCCTTCCGCTCCGAATCTCTGCTATATTCATCAATCAAACATCAACCATAAATACCAAACAGCATCACCATAGAATTCTCCATCTTAATCCTCTTACATAACAGTTTTTTCCTCGTCTATCTTCTTCTCTCATCTATTTTTTTCATCTCCAGGTCTTCCTATGTCCAGCTCTTCCTTGGTCATCCTCTACATTAAAGTCCTTCCGCTCCAAATCTCTGCTATATTCATCAATCAAACATCAACCATAAATACCAAACAGCATCACCATAGAATTCTCCATCTTAATCCTCTTACATAACAGTTTTTTCCTCGTCTATCTTCTTCTCTCATCTATTTTTTTCATCTCCAGGTCTTCCTATGTCCAGCTCTTCCTTGGTCATCCTCTACATTAAAGTCCTTCCGCTCCAAATCTCTGCTATATTCATCAATCAAACATCAACCATAAATACCAAACAGCATCACCATAGAATTCTCCATCTTAATCCTCTTACATAACAGTTTTTTCCTCGTCTATCTTCTTCTCTCATCTATTTTTTTCATCTCCAGGTCTTCCTATGTCCAGCTCTTCCTTGGTCATCCTCTACATTAAAGTCCTTCCACTCAGAATCCCTGCTATATTCATCAATCAAACATCAACCATAAATACCAAACAGCATCACCATAGAATTCTCCATCTTAATCCTCTTACATAACAGTTTTTTCCTCGTCTATCTTCTTCTCTCATCTATTTTTTTCATCTCCAGGTCTTCCTATGTCCAGCTCTTCCTTGGTCATCCTCTACATTAAAGTCCTTCCGCTCCAAATCTCTGCTATATTCATCAATCAAACATCAACCATAAATACCAAACAGCATCACCATAGAATTCTACATCTTAATCCTCTTACATCCAGTTTTTTCCTCGTCTATCTTCTTCTCTCATCTATTTTGTTCATCTCCAGGTCTTCCTATGTCCAGCTCTTCCTTGGTCATCCTCTACATTAAAGTCCTTCCACTCCGAATCTCTGCTATATTCATCAATCAAACATCAACCATAAATACCAAACAGCATCACCATAGAATTCTCCATCTTAATCCTCTTACATAACAGTTTTTTCCTCGTCTATCTTCTTCTCTCATCTATTTTTTTCATCTCCAGGTCTTCCTATGTCCAGCTCTTCCTTGGTCATCCTCTACATTAAAGTCCTTCCGCTCCAAATCTCTGCTATATTCATCAATCAAACATCAACCATAAATACCAAACAGCATCACCATAGAATTCTCCATCTTAATCCTCTTACATAACAGTTTTTTCCTCGTCTATCTTCTTCTCTCATCTATTTTTTTCATCTCCAGGTCTTCCTATGTCCAGCTCTTCCTTGGTCATCCTCTACATTAAAGTCCTTCCGCTCCAAATCTCTGCTATATTCATCAATCAAACATCAACCATAAATACCAAACAGCATCACCATAGAATTCTACATCTTAATCCTCTTACATAACAGTTTTTTCCTCGTCTATCTTCTTCTCTCATCTATTTTTTTCATCTCCAGGTCTTCCTATGTCCAGCTCTTCCTTGGTCATCCTCTACATTAAAGTCCTTCCGCTCCAAATCTCTGCTATATTCATCAATCAAACATCAACCATAAATACCAAACAGCATCACCATAGAATTCTCCATCTTAATCCTCTTACATAACAGTTTTTTCCTCGTCTATCTTCTTCTCTCATCTATTTTTTTCATCTCCAGGTCTTCCTATATCCAGCTCTTCCTTGGTCATCCTCTACATTAAAGTCCTTCCGCTCCAAATCTCTGCTATATTCATCAATCAAACATCAACCATAAATACCAAACAGCATCACCATAGAATTCTCCATCTTAATCCTCTTACATAACAGTTTTTTCCTCGTCTATCTTCTTCTCTCATCTATTTTTTTCATCTCCAGGTCTTCCTATGTCCAGCTCTTCCTTGGTCATCCTCTACATTAAAGTCCTTCCACTCAGAATCCCTGCTATATTCATCAATCAAACATCAACCATAAATACCAAACAGCATCACCATAGAATTCTACATCTTAATCCCCTTACATAACAGTTTTTTCCTCGTCTATCTTCTTCTCTCATCTATTTTTTTCATCTCCAGGTCTTCCTATGTCCAGCTCTTCCTTGGTCATCCTCTACATTAAAGTCCTTCCGCTCCAAATCTCTGCTATATTCATCAATCAAACATCAACCATAAATACCAAACAGCATCACCATAGAATTCTACATCTTAATCCTCTTACATAACAGTTTTTTCCTCGTCTATCTTCTTCTCTCATCTATTTTTTTCATCTCCAGGTCTTCCTATGTCCAGCTCTTCCTTGGTCATCCTCTACATTAAAGTCCTTCCACTCAGAATCCCTGCTATATTCATCAATCAAACATCAACCATAAATACCAAACAGCATCACCATAGAATTCTCCATCTTAATCCTCTTACATAACAGTTTTTTCCTCGTCTATCTTCTTCTCTCATCTATTTTTTTCATCTCCAGGTCTTCCTATGTCCAGCTCTTCCTTGGTCATCCTCTACATTAAAGTCCTTCCGCTCCAAATCTCTGCTATATTCATCAATCAAACATCAACCATAAATACCAAACAGCATCACCATAGAATTCTACATCTTAATCCTCTTACATAACAGTTTTTTCCTCGTCTATCTTCTTCTCTCATCTATTTTTTTCATCTCCAGGTCTTCCTATGTCCAGCTCTTCCTTGGTCATCCTCTACATTAAAGTCCTTCCGCTCCAAATCTCTGCTATATTCATCAATCAAACATCAACCATAAATACCAAACAGCATCACCATAGAATTCTCCATCTTAATCCTCTTACATAACAGTTTTTTCCTCGTCTATCTTCTTCTCTCATCTATTTTTTTCATCTCCAGGTCTTCCTATGTCCAGCTCTTCCTTGGTCATCCTCTACATTAAAGTCCTTCCGCTCCAAATCTCTGCTATATTCATCAATCAAACATCAACCATAAATACCAAACAGCATCACCATAGAATTCTCCATCTTAATCCTCTTACATAACAGTTTTTTCCTCGTCTATCTTCTTCTCTCATCTATTTTTTTCATCTCCAGGTCTTCCTATGTCCAGCTCTTCCTTGGTCATCCTCTACATTAAAGTCCTTCCGCTCCAAATCTCTGCTATATTCATCAATCAAACATCAACCATAAATACCAAACAGCATCACCATAGAATTCTCCATCTTAATCCTCTTACATAACAGTTTTTTCCTCGTCTATCTTCTTCTCTCATCTATTTTTTTCATCTCCAGGTCTTCCTATGTCCAGCTCTTCCTTGGTCATCCTCTACATTAAAGTCCTTCCGCTCCAAATCTCTGCTATATTCATCAATCAAACATCAACCATAAATACCAAACAGCATCACCATAGAATTCTCCATCTTAATCCTCTTACATAACAGTTTTTTCCTCGTCTATCTTCTTCTCTCATCTATTTTTTTCATCTCCAGGTCTTCCTATGTCCAGCTCTTCCTTGGTCATCCTCTACATTAAAGTCCTTCCGCTCCAAATCTCTGCTATATTCATCAATCAAACATCAACCATAAATACCAAACAGCATCACCATAGAATTCTCCATCTTAATCCTCTTACATAACAGTTTTTTCCTCGTCTATCTTCTTCTCTCATCTATTTTTTTCATCTCCAGGTCTTCCTATGTCCAGCTCTTCCTTGGTCATCCTCTACATTAAAGTCCTTCCGCTCCAAATCTCTGCTATATTCATCAATCAAACATCAACCATAAATACCAAACAGCATCACCATAGAATTCTCCATCTTAATCCTCTTACATAACAGTTTTTTCCTCGTCTATCTTCTTCTCTCATCTATTTTTTTCATCTCCAGGTCTTCCTATGTCCAGCTCTTCCTTGGTCATCCTCTACATTAAAGTCCTTCCGCTCCAAATCTCTGCTATATTCATCAATCAAACATCAACCATAAATACCAAACAGCATCACCATAGAATTCTCCATCTTAATCCTCTTACATAACAGTTTTTTCCTCGTCTATCTTCTTCTCTCATCTATTTTTTTCATCTCCAGGTCTTCCTATGTCCAGCTCTTCCTTGGTCATCCTCTACATTAAAGTCCTTCCGCTCCAAATCTCTGCTATATTCATCAATCAAACATCAACCATAAATACCAAACAGCATCACCATAGAATTCTCCATCTTAATCCTCTTACATAACAGTTTTTTCCTCGTCTATCTTCTTCTCTCATCTATTTTTTTCATCTCCAGGTCTTCCTATGTCCAGCTCTTCCTTGGTCATCCTCTACATTAAAGTCCTTCCGCTCCAAATCTCTGCTATATTCATCAATCAAACATCAACCATAAATACCAAACAGCATCACCATAGAATTCTCCATCTTAATCCTCTTACATAACAGTTTTTTCCTCGTCTATCTTCTTCTCTCATCTATTTTTTTCATCTCCAGGTCTTCCTATGTCCAGCTCTTCCTTGGTCATCCTCTACATTAAAGTCCTTCCGCTCCAAATCTCTGCTATATTCATCAATCAAACATCAACCATAAATACCAAACAGCATCACCATAGAATTCTCCATCTTAATCCCCTTACATCCAGTTTTTTCCTCGTCTATCTTCTTCTCTCATCTATTTTTTTTCATCTCCAGGTCTTCCTTGGTCTTCCTCTTCTTCAAAGCCCTTCCACTCTGAATCCCTGCTACCTTCATCAACCAAACATCAACCAAACAGCAACCAAACATCAACCAATCACCAAACACACTACATATATCCTGGCCCTTCCTCTCTTCCTATCCCTTCTCATGTTTCAATTGTCACCTGCATCTGTCCAGGTCTTCCTTCGACATCCCCTTCCTTTACCATTTACATTACTCTATATATACTATTGTATTGTCACAGTAAAGGCTTTACCTCACATAATATCTCACATAACATTTACATTACTCTATATATACTATTGTATTGTCACAGTAAAGGCTTTACCTCACATAATACCTCACATAACATTTACATTACTCTATATATACTATTGTATTGTCACAGTAAAGGCTTTACCTCACATAATACCTCACATAACATTTACATTACTCTATATATACTATTGTATTGTCACAGTAAAGGCTTTACCTCACATAATATCTCACATAACATTTACATTACTCTATATATACTATTGTATTTTCACAGTAAAGGTTTTACCTCACATAATATCTCACATAACATTTACATTACTCTATATATACTATTGTATTTTCACAGTAAAGGTTTTACCTCACATAATATCTCACATAACATTTACATTACTCTATATATACTATTGTATTGTCACAGTAAAGGCTTTACCTCACATAATATCTCACATAACATCTACATTACTCTATATATACTATTGTATTTTCACAGTAAAGGTTTTACCTTACATAATATCTCACATAACATTTACATTACTCTATATATACTATTGTATTTTCACAGTAAAGGTTTTACCTCACATAATATCTCACATAACATTTACATTACTCTATATATACTATTGTATTGTCACAGTAAAGGCTTTACCTCACATAATATCTCACATAACATTTACATTACTCTATATATACTATTGTATTGTCACAGTAAAGGCTTTACCTCACATAATATCTCACATAACATTTACATTACTCTATATATACTATTGTATTTTCACAGTAAAGGCTTTACCTCACATAATATCTCACATAACATTTACATTACTCTATATATACTATTGTATTTTCACAGTAAAGGCTTTACCTCACATAATATCTCACATAACATTTACATTACTCTATATATACTATTGTATTGTCACAGTAAAGGCTTTACCTCACATAATATCTCACATAACATTTACATTACTCTATATATACTATTGTATTGTCACAGTAAAGGCTTTACCTCACATAATATCTCACATAACATTTACATTACTCTATATATACTATTGTATTTTCACAGTAAAGGCTTTACCTCACATAATATCTCACATAACATTTACATTACTCTATATATACTATTGTATTTTCACAGTAAAGGCTTTACCTCACATAATATCTCACATAACATTTACATTACTCTATATATACTATTGTATTTTCACAGTAAAGGCTTTACCTCACATAATATCTCACATAACATTTACATTACTCTATATATACTATTGTATTGTCACAGTAAAGGTTTTACCTCACATAATATCTCACATAACATTTACATTACTCTATATATACTATTGTATTGTCACAGTAAAGGCTTTACCTCACATAATATCTCACATAACATTTACATTACTCTATATATACTATTGTATTTTCACAGTAAAGGCTTTACCTCACATAATATCTCACATAACATTTACATTACTCTATATATACTATTGTATTGTCACAGTAAAGGCTTTACCTCACATAATATCTCACATAACATTTACATTACTCTATATATACTATTGTATTTTCACAGTAAAGGTTTTACCTCACATAATATCTCACATAACATTTACATTACTCTATATATACTATTGTATTGTCACAGTAAAGGCTTTACCTCACATAATATCTCACATAACATTTACATTACTCTATATATACTATTGTATTGTCACAGTAAAGGCTTTACCTCACATAATATCTCACATAACATTTACATTACTCTATATATACTATTGTATTTTCACAGTAAAGGCTTTACCTCACATAATATCTCACATAACATTTACATTACTCTATATATACTATTGTATTTTCACAGTAAAGGTTTTACCTCACATAATATCTCACATAACATTTACATTACTCTATATATACTATTGTATTGTCACAGTAAAGGCTTTACCTCACATAATATCTCACATAACATTTACATTACTCTATATATACTATTGTATTGTCACAGTAAAGGCTTTACCTCACATAATATCTCACATAACATTTACATTACTCTATATATACTATTGTATTTTCACAGTAAAGGCTTTACCTCACATAATATCTCACATAACATTTACATTACTCTATATATACTATTGTATTGTCACAGTAAAGGCTTTACCTCACATAATATCTCACATAACATTTACATTACTCTATATATACTATTGTATTTTCACAGTAAAGGTTTTACCTCACATAATATCTCACATAACATTTACATTACTCTATATATACTATTGTATTGTCACAGTAAAGGCTTTACCTCACATAATATCTCACATAACATTTACATTACTCTATATATACTATTGTATTGTCACAGTAAAGGCTTTACCTCACATAATATCTCACATAACATTTACATTACTCTATATATACTATTGTATTGTCACAGTAAAGGTTTTACCTCACATAATATCTCACATAACATTTACATTACTCTATATATACTATTGTATTTTCACAGTAAAGGTTTTATCTTACATAATATCTCACATAACATTTACATTACTCTATATATACTATTGTATTGTCACAGTAAAGGTTTTACCTCACATAATATCTCACATAACATTTACATTACTCTATATATACTATTGTATTTTCACAGTAAAGGCTTTACCTCACATAATATCTCACATAACGTTTACATTACTCTATATATACTATTGTATTTTCACAGTAATGGCTTTACCTCACATAATATCTCACATAACATTTACATTACTCTATATATACTACTGTATTTTCACAGTAAAGGCTTTACCTCACATAATATCTCACATAACGTTTACATTACTCTATATATACTATTGTATTTTCACAGTAAGGGCTTTACCTCACATAATATCTCACATAACATTTACATTACTCTATATATACTATTGTATTGTCACAGTAAAGGCTTTACCTCACATAATATCTCACATACCATTTACATTACTCTATATATACTATTGTATTGTCACAGTAAAGGCTTTACCTCACATAATATCTCACATAACATTTACATTACTCTATATATAGTATTGTATTTTCACAGTAAAGGCTTTACCTCACATAATATCTCACATAATATCAAATTTATGAGATTTTGATATTATTTATTTTGAGAACAATACTTTAACATTGGTATGAGTGGCTGGTTATGGCCGGTTTGAACAGAAAGAGGTGAAGAATTCTGGCCAGATACAGCCGGTTTGAATGCTAAAGGGTTAAAGTCCTTCCGCTCGGAATGTCTGCTCCCCTCCCCAACCAAACACCACCACCATCACCATAGAATAAATACTACATCTTAATCCTCTTACATCCAGGTTTTTCTCTCATCTTATTCCATCTATATTTTATGCCCCACCTCTGTCAAGGTCTTCCTTCGTCATCCACTCCCTCAAGGACCTTCCACTTGGAATGTCTGCTACCTTCACCAACACCCATACACTCATCATTTCATTTTATGTCCACTTTTCCCTGCTTGCAAGGGTGGGACGGGAACTGATTCTGGCTTGATTTCTACAGCTGGATGCCCTTCCTAACACCAACCTCATTTACAGTGAATGCTGGGTGCTTGTTTGCCGTGGCACCTCCATGACCACTTTACAGTGAGTGCTGGGTGCTTTCTTTGTCGTGGCACCTCCACGTCCACTTTACAGTGAGTGCTGGGTGCTTTTTTGCCATGGCAACTCCACGACCACTTTACAGTGAGTGCTGGGTGCTTTCTTTGTCGTGGCACCTCCACGTCCACTTTACAGTGAGCGCTGGGTGCTTTCTTTGCCGTGGCGCCTCCACGTCCACTTTACAGTGAGTGCTGGGTGCTTTCTTTGCCGTGGCACCTCCACGACCACTTTACAGTGAGTGCTGGGTGCTTTCTTTGCCGTGGCACCTACACGACCACTTTACAGTGAGTGCTGGGTGCTTTCTTTGCCGTGGCACCTCCACGTCCACTTTACAGTGAGTGCTGGGTGTTTTCTTTGCCGTGGCACCTCCACGACCACTTTACAGTGAGTGCTGGGTGCTTTCTTTGCCGTGGCACCTACACGACCACTTTACAGTGAGTGCTGGGTGCTTTCTTTGCCGTGGCACCTACACGACCACTTTACAGTGAGTGCTGGGTGCTTTCTTTGCCGTGGAACCTCCACGACCACTTTACAGTGAGCGCTGGGTGCTTTCTTTGTCGTGGCACCTCGACGACCACTTTACAGTGAGTGCTGGGTGCTTTTTTGCCGTGGCACCTCCACGACCACTTTACAGTGAGTGCTGGGTGCTTTTTTGCCGCGGCACCTCCATGACCACTTTGCAGTGGAATGATAGGGACACCAGTCCCTATCATCTCATTTCTACAGCTGAGTAAACAGGAGCAATGTGAAATAAAGTGTCTTGCTCAAGGCAACAACACATCACCCGGTCTGAGAATTGAACTCACAACCTTTCGATTGCAAGGCCAATGTTCTAACCACTAAGCCATGTGCCTCCATATATATATATCCTGGTTGTTTAATATCCAGTCTTGCTCTCTTTCCCGTCCCTTCTCATGTTTCCTCCTCTGTCACCCTCATCAGTGGTCTTCCTCCATGACAACCTCCCTCCGCTCTGATTCCTAGCCCCTTCTTTATCCAATTGTTATCTCTCTCTCATCTCACACACACATGGACACACACACACACACACATGGACTTACACATACACACACACACACATAAACACACATGGACACACACATGGACACACACATGGACATACACACACACACACAGACACACGCACTCACATATACACACACAAACACACACATACATCCACTACATACATACACACACGCACACACACACTCACTCACACATTCACTACATTCGCACATACATACACACACACATATTCAATACACACACACACCCATACAGACACACAGACACACGCACTCACATATACACACACAAACACACACAAACACACACATACATCCACTACATACATACACACACACACACACACACACAGACACACGCACTCACATATACACACACAAACACACAAACACACACATACATCCACTACATACATACACACACACACACACACAGACACACACACACACATATACACACACAAACACACAAACACACACATACATCCACTACATATACACACACACACACACACACACACACACACACAGACACACACACACACAGACACACACACTCACATATACACACACATACATCCACTACATACATACACACACACACACACACAGACACACACACACGCACTCACATATACACACACAAACACACACAAACACACACATACATCCACTACATACACACGCACACACACACTCACACAATCACCACACTACACACACCCAACATGTCGATACCAGAGCACACCTCCCTGCTCACTGCATCAGATGCATCTAATGCCCAGATATTTCTCTCTGTTGGTGCAACTGTGCATTGTCATTTCTGCATATTAACACTGCACACTCGATAAAGCAGAAT
>OZ024766.1:6148138-6150638 GCA_964016885.1 Eledone cirrhosa
TGTTTAGCTGTAAGAGCAGTGTATCAGAATGGTGCACTTTCCGTCTTTTACACCTAGTAATAGACGGCAGAAATGTGCAGTAAATTGCAGCAATATTTAGCTCTCGTAGCAGAGCAACAAACTATTGCAAAGTGCAGAAGGGCCCGGCTTTCATAGGGTCCAGTACAGAGCAGAATTCAATAATGCAGGATTGTGCAATATTTCACAGAGTGCACTTGAGTGTAACAGCAACCACAGACGGCAACTTCAGAGTGCAGCTAAGTAAAATGTAGTGTAAATATGTAAAAGACGTGTTGCAACTAAGTCCAACACACTGCAGCTAAGTGCAACTAAGTAGACAGTGCACTGGTGCACAACAATTTGCAACAAAGTGCATCAATTTACATCAGAGGAATATAATAAAATACTGCTGAAATTGCAACACTGATGCAGTGCAGTGTGCAGCAGTGTACAGCTAAGTACAATGGAAATTCTTCAGTGTAAGCAGAATGCAGCTGCACTATAGTGCAATGCAATAGGATATAATCAAGTGCACCAGTGTACACTTGTGCACGAGTACGTGAAACCGTGTACACCAGAGTGCAACGACGTGGAGCAGAATGCAGCTGCACTATAGTGCAGTGAAGTGCAATGGGATATAGAAAAGTGCACTAGTGTACACTTGTGCATGACTAAGTGAAACCGTGTACACCAGAGTGCAACGACGTGGAGCAAAATGCAGCTGCACTATAGTGCAGTGAAGTGCAATAGGATATGGACAAGTGCACCAGAGTGTACACTTGTGCATGACTAAGTGTAGCCGTGTACACCAGAGTGCAACAGCGTCGAGCAGAATGCAGCTGCACTATAGTGCAGTGAAGTGCAATAGGATATGGACAAGTGCACCAGAGTGTACACTTGTGCATGACTAAGTGAAACCGTGTACACCAGAGTGCAACGACGTGGAGCAGAATGCAGCTGTACTATAATGCAGTTCAATGCAATAGGATATAGAAAAGTGCACTAGTGTACACTTGTTTATGACTAAGTGTAGCCGTGTACACCAGAGTGCAACAGCGTCGAGCAGAATGCAGCTGCACTATAGTGCAGTGAAGTGCAATATGATATGGACAAGTGCACCAGAGTATACACTTGTGTATGACTAAGTGAAACCGTGTACACCAGAGTGCAACAGCGTCGAGCAGAATGCAGCTGCAACAGAGTGCAGTTACGGATTGCAGTTGGAATCTATTAGTGCAGTAGTGTGTAGGACTCAACAGTGCAGTCCAGTGTCTGAGAGCTATAGCAAGGTGCACCAGATGCAATTCTACCAGAGTGCAGCCTTCAGCAGATGAGTGTTGTTACAGAAAAACAGCTGCAGCTGCATCTTGGCTAGATGAGTGCAGCTTACGGTAGTTGAGTGTAACCTGCAGTAGCTGAGTGAAGCCTCCAGAGTAAAAGTGAAACCATAACTAGTTGAGTGAAGCCATCAGTAGTTGAGTGAAGCCTCCAGAGTAAAAGTGAAACCATAACTAGTTGAGTGAAGCCATCAGTAGTTGAGTGAAGCCTCCAGAGTAAGAGTGAAGCCTCTAGTAGCTGAGTGTAACCTACAGAGTAAGAGTGAAGCCTCCAGTAGCTGAGTGGAACCTACAGAGTATGAGTGAAGACTCCAGTAGCTGAGTGGAACCTACAGAGTATGAGTGAAGACTCCAGTAGCTGAGTGTAACCTTCAGAGTCAGAGTGTAGCCTTTTAGTAGCTGAGTGAAACCTACAGATGTTGAGTGTAGCTTCCAATGTTAGAGTGAAACTTACATTACCTGAGTTCACGCTCCAGTTTCAGAGTGAAGCCTACAAATGTTGAGTGTAGCCTCCAGAGTCAGAATGAAGCTTTTAGATGTTGAGTAAGGCTTCTAATGTCAGGGTGAAGCCTTCAAAAGCTGAGTGCACCCTCCTGTATCAGAGTGCAACTGCTAATATCCGTATACTGCACTTAAGCAACAGGATGCACCGAAACTAGACAGCTGCAACTGCAGTGTATATACCCAGTTTAGTGTCCACTTCAGCTCACTGCAACTGTTGCAGATAAATGTGCATCTGTTTGTTGCTAACTGCACTTGCTGTTGCTAACTGCACTTGCGTTACTGTTGCACTCCTAGTTCAGATCTGAGGGAGCAGATATCTATGAGATATATATATATATATATGTGTGTATATATATAGTTACTGGGCAACGCCGGGTATGCTTACAGCTTATATATATATATGTATATATATATATATATATATAAATATATATATATGTAAATATATATATATATGTAAATATATATATATATAAATATATATATATAAATATATATATATATATAAATATATATAAATATATATATATATAAATATATATATATATATATAAATATATATAAATATAAATATGTAAATATATATATATATATAAATATGTAAATATATATATATATATATAAATATGTAAATATATATATATATATAAATATGTAAA
>OZ024766.1:6178138-6183138 GCA_964016885.1 Eledone cirrhosa
GGACTGGATGTTGTGGTACCAACATAACTTTACATCGAAAGGGGGTGGTGTGGATGGGGTGGGGGCTACTGGGATGAGGGTGTATTTTTGTTAGAGGTGCCTACTGACTGTAGTAGGTTTCGCTTTGTACTTAGACAAGGCGGGTCTTCTGTACATATATATATATATATATATATATTCCTCTCTGGATCGTGCTTTCCAGCGTGGACTGTGTGTTCTTTTGTCATGACACCAACACGACCTCATTTGTTTAGGACTGGATGTTGTGGTACCAACATAGCTTTACAGAGAAAGGGGTGGTGTAGATGGCGGTGGGGTGGTGTAGATGGCGGTGTATTTTTGATTAAGAGGTGCCTACTGACTGTAAGTTTTGCTTTGTACTTAGGCAAGGCGGGTCTTCTGTATTACTGCGTAGCGCCAAAGATCTCGGTCCAGTGACATTGTCTTGGAGAGGTGTAAGTGTGTGTGTGTGTGTGTATATAGTGGCTGCCAACTCGTTTTCGAGTACGGCCACTACTTTATATCCATGTAGGAGAACCCCTACTGATGCGCTGAACGAGTGTGACTTTTTAGTCCAGCCAGCGACTTGAAAACTCTGGTACAAACGCTACACTTGTGACAATTATTGACACATAGTGCTGGGCCCATGGTACCATGTGACGACAAGTGCAGAGAGATCTCCAGATATAAAGCAATGCCTGTGCCGTGAAGCTTTTATAGTGAGCAAAGGCACTGCACAAAGCCAGTCCCACTCTCTTAACCAAGATGATATTTACCAAAAAGAAGAACAAGTCAACATCATTGGATACCATCAGGGTTGCAGGTGTTATATCAGAGTTTTCCTTCTCCTAGAATTCTGCCTTGACAAAGGCTAAGGGGTCATCTCTCCCGGTGATTTTGGATGGCCATTGACTCTTAAGAGTTCCTTTGCCCTCTGACAGTCCTGCAGGATGTCCAAAGTCACCCTCCTCACCAAGAAATCTTGGTGGGGTTGCCAGTTTAGTCGGCAACGACCCGACCATGAGACAGGTTGTACTGGGATACATGTTACCAGTAGCACCAACTGGTGACCTGACATACATACAATCAAACATGCACACACTGACAGAGACAGACAGAGTGACAGACAGACAGACAGACAGACAGTCTTACTTGGCGTAGGCCTTCTCCAGCAGACATACCCAGAACTCATCTGGTTCAGAATTGTTCCTGGCGTAGAGGGTCTTATACGTGATTCTGTTGACTGGGATGCGATCGTCAACAAGCACCTGCTTCCATTCTCCAAAGTGCCAGAAGTTGAACCGAAATATTCCTGAAAAATACCAGTTATATTATGGGGGTAGAATAACTTAATAATTCAAGGGAATTGTGGTGGTGGTCTGTCTGTCTATTTATATGTGTGTGTGTACTATATATATATGTATATGTATATATATTATATGTGTGTGTGTGTATCTATCTATCTATATATATATATATATATAAAACTGAGGATGTCTGTCTGTGAGTTTGAATCCCTAAAACTCGAGAAGTACCCAACCAATCTTTTTCAAACTTTACATGTGTATTAATTATGTTTCAGGGAGTGTTATGCACATAAAAAAATTCAACTTTATGATCCCCTAGGGCCCGCATTAGGTGAGAAACTGCGTTTTTTCCAGCTTTTTATGGGTTTTTTGAGGCGTTACGTCAGACTGATTTCCTTGAAATTGTAACTATGTATTAGTCAAACTCTTCTTCATACCGTGAGCAAAGAAAATCCAACTTTTTTATGGCCTAGGGCCCGCATTAGGTGAAAAACTTCATTTTTTTCAGCTTTTTAGGGCTTTTTTGAGGCGTTACGTCTAGCCGATTTTCCCGAAATTTCAAGGCCTATTATGCACATCAAAAAAATTTATTTTCTTGATCCCTAGGGCCCGCATTAGGTCAAAACCTGCATTTTTCCTGCTTCATCGAAGAAAATCTTAAAGATTATCCAGCCATCAGAGTATTCGGTTTATTTTCTTTACATATTGTTCAGGCATGCAGTTTTTCCAGGATTAGGTCTGTTGGCGGCCCCTCGTTCCAAAATACCTTATCCCGTGCAACGCTGGAACGCACCAGAGTACTCAATACTTAGGGTAGTAGAGTGGGTAATAGGAAAAAGTATGACCCCGACGGCAGAGCTGAAGCCGTTTCCACGGCTATTTCTGGCCGGAAATAGCCTTCGAAACAGCTTGATCTCTGCCGTCGGGGTCATACTTTTTCCTATATTATATATATATATATATATATATATATATATATATATATATATATATATACATGTGTATATATGTATATATATATATATATGTATTTATACACACACACACACAATTACAATCACACAAAGAAATTAAGTACCAGACACACCACAGATGACCTCTCATGACCTCTGACTGACCCCCCCCCCACCTACAGTAAAACAACTCACCAGCGTAGTCTTCGGTGAAGGATTGGTTGCTAGGGACGACCTTGTCGAAGAATCTCTTGTTGCTGACCATCAAACAGTTGACCGCAGAGATGAACCAACAGTCACCTTTGTGTGGAGAGTGGCAGAGAGAGAGAGAGAGAGAGTGAGATGGTATGGTGGTGGTGGTGGTGGTGGGGGGGAGTGTGGTAGAGAGAGAGAGAGAGAGAGTGAAAGAGAGTGAGATGGTATGGTGGTGGTGGTGGGGTGGGGAGTGTGGTAGAGGGAGTGAAAGAAAGTGAGAGAAAGACAGAGGGAGAGAGAGAGAGAAAGAAACAGATAGAGAGAAAGAGGGAGAGAAACAAAATGAGAGGAAACAGAGGGAGAGAGAGAGGAAACAGAGAGAGAGAGAGAGAAAGAAAACAGAGAGAGAGAGAGAGAGAGAAAACAGAGTGAGAGAGAGAGGGAGAGAAAACAGAGAGAAAGAGAGAGGGAGAGAAAACAGAGTGAGAGAGAGAGGGGGAGAGAAAACAGAGTGAGAGAGAGAGAGGGAGAGAAAACAGAGTGAGAGAGAGGGAGAGAAAACAGAGAGAAAGAGAGAGGGAGAGAAAACAGAGTGAGAGAGAGAGGGGGAGAGAAAACAGAGTGAGAGAGAGAGAGGGAGAGAAAACAGAGTGAGAGAGAGAGAGGGAGAGAAAACAGAGTGAGAGAGAGGGAGAGAGAAAACAGAGTGAGAGAGAGGGAGAGAGAAAACAGAGTGAGAGAGAGGGAGAGAGAAAACAGAGTGAGAGAGAGGGAGAGAGAAAACAGAGAGAGAGAGAGGGAGAGAGAAAACAGAGTGAGAGAGAGAGGGGGAGAGAAAACAGAGTGAGAGAGAGAGGGGGAGAGAAAACAGAGTGAGAGAGAGGGAGAGAGAAAACAGAGTGAGAGAGAGGGAGAGAGAAAACAGAGTGAGAGAGAGGGAGAGAGAAAACAGAGTGAGAGAGAGGGAGGGAGAGAAAACAGAGTGAGAGAGAGGGAGAGAGAAAACAGAGTGAGAGAGAGGGAGAGAGAAAACAGAGTGAGAGAGAGGGAGAGAAAACAGAGTGAGAGAGAGAGAGGGAGAGAAAACAGAGAGAAAGAGAGAGGGAGAGAAAACAGAATGAGAGAGAGAGAGAGAAAACAGAGTGAGAGAGAGAGAGAGAAAACAGAGTGAGAGAGAGAGGGAGAGGAAACAGAGTGAGAGAGAGAGGGAGAGGAAACAGAGAGAGAAAACAGAGAGAAAGAGAGAGAGAAGCAGTGAGAAAGTGAGGGTGGGAGGAAGAGAGAAGGCGAAAGGTAGAGAGAGAGAGAGAGAAAGACAGAGAAAGAGAGGAAGAAAAAGAAGAGAGAGAAAGAGAGACAAAGTTAATCTCGGCGGGATTTGAACTCAGAACGTAAAGGGACGTAACTCTGTGCTGCAAAGCATGGTGTCCGACCCTCCACTGATTATTGCCAAAAAACAAAAATTACAAATAATTGTTTCTACTTTAGGCACAAGGCCAGCAAATTACCCCAGTGTATTACTGGTACTTTATTTTATCGACCCCGTAAGGATGAAAGGCAAAGTCAACCTCTACAAATAATGTCCAAATTTTTATGTGGCCCACCAAAATCTTCTCAGAGACCACCAGTGGTCCACTGACCTGCTAGAAAACATATAGCTACTTACCAATCTGCCCCTGGTTCATATCTCTATAGGTGGCTTCACGCATAAAAACTGGGGTCTTTGTCAGTTCCTGTAACACAGTAGTGATTAACCCTTTAGCATTCACATTACTCTATATATACTATTGTATTGTCACAGTAAAGGCTTTACCTCACATAATATCTCACATAACATTTACATTACTCTATATATACTATTGTATTGTCACAGTAAAGGCTTTACCTCACATAATATCTCACATAACATTTACATTACTCTATATATACTATTGTATTGTCACAGTAAAGGCTTTACCTCACATAATATCTCACATAACATTTACATTACTCTATATATACTATTGTATTGTCACAGTAAAGGCTTTACCTCACATAATATCTCACATAACATTTACATTACTCTATATATACTATTGTATTGTCACAGTAAAGGCTTTACCTCACATAATATCTCACATAACATTTACATTACTCTATATATACTATTGTATTGTCACAGTAAAGGCTTTACCTCACATAATATCTCACATAACATTTACATTACTCTATATATACTATTGTATTGTCACAGTAAAGGCTTTACCTCACATAATATCTCACATAACATTTACATTACTCTATATATACTATTGTATTGTCACAGTAAAGGCTTTACCTCACATAATATCTCACATAACATTTACATTACTCTATATATACTATTGTATTGTCACAGTAAAGGCTTTACCTCACATAATATCTCACATAACATTTACATTACTCTATATATACTATTGTATTGTCACAGTAAAGGCTTTACCTCACATAATATCTCACATAACATTTACATTACTCTATATATACTATTGTATTGTCACAGTAAAGGCTTTACCTCACATAATAT
>OZ024766.1:6198138-6203138 GCA_964016885.1 Eledone cirrhosa
TTATCAACCCTGTAATAATTGTTTCTACTTTTAGGGGCACAAGGCCAGAAATTACCCCAGTGTATTACTGGTACTTTATTTTATCAACCCCGTAATAATTGTTTCTACTTTAGGCACAAGGCCAGCAATTACCTCAGTATATTACTGGTACTTTATTTTATCAACCCCGTAATAATTGTTTCTACTATAAGCACAATGCCAGCAATTACCCCAGTGTATTACTGGTACTTTACTTTATCGACCCCGTAATAATTGTTTCTACTTTAGGCACAAGGCCAGCAATTACCCCAGTGTATTACTGGTACTTTACTTTATCAACCCTGTAATAATTGTTTCTACTTTAGGCACAAGGCCAGCAATAACCCCCAGTGTATTACTGGTACTTTATTTTATCAACCCTGTAATAATTGTTTCTACTTTTGGCACAAGGCCAGCAATTACCCCAGTGTATTACTGGTACTTTATTTTATCAACCCTGTAATAATTGTTTCTACTTTTGGGGGCACAAGGCCATCAATTACCCCCAGTGTATTACTGGTACTTTACTTTATCGACCCCGCTATTACTGGTACTCATTTTCAGCTGAGTATACTGGAGCAACGTGAAATGAAGTGTCTTGCTCAAGGAAACAACACGCAGCCCAGGAATCGAACCCACGACATTATGATCGTAAGTCCAACACTCTTACCACTGGGCCACGTGCCTCCACTATATATATATATATATATATATAGACATACACATATATATATATATACATACATACATATATATATATACATACATACATATATACATACATATATACATATATATACATACATACATATATATATACATACATACATATATACATATATATATATATATATATATATACATACATACATATATACACACATATATATATATATATATATATACATATATACATATATATATATACATACATACATATATACATATATATATATACATACATATATATATATATGAATAAGACCCGTCCCACCCTTGCAAGCAGGGAAAAGCGGACGTAAAATGATGATGATGATGATGATGATATATACATATATACATATATATACATATATATATGCATACATACATATATACATATATATACATATATATATGCATACATACATACATACATATATATAGATACATACATACATATATACATATATATATATTTATATACATACATACATACATACATATATACCTATATACATACATACATACATACATACATATATACATATATACATATATATATATATACATACATGGTAAGAGTGAGAGATAAACAGATTGACATTCCGTTCAATATAAATCACATCATAACAACAACAATAACCCCTCAAACCCTAATATATACACCCTGCCATTAACAATTTATTGTATACTTCTAAAATAACAGTTTTCTACACCCTCAGGCATATACACACAATTTCCTGCTATATATAGTCTGGTGTATAATAATTTCATTACTGAGGGAAATAGCTGGTGGCCAGTGGAATCATAATGTATGTATGTGTGTATATATATATATATGTTGTGTATATATGTTGTGTATATATATGTGTATATATATATGTTGTGTATATAATGTATATATGTATATATATATATATATGTTGTGTATAGATATGTTGTGTATATATATATATGGTGTGTATATAATATATATATGTATATATATATGTTGTGTATAGATATGTTGTGTATATTTATATATATGTATATATATATATGTTGTGTATAGATATGTTGTGTATATATATGTGTATATATATATGTTGTGTGTATATATATATGTTGTGTATATAATGTATATATGTATATATATATATATGTTGTGTATAGATATGTTGTGTATATATATATGGTGTGTATATAATATATATATGTATATATATATGTTGTGTATAGATATGTTGTGTATATTTATATATATGTATATATATATATGTTGTGTATAGATATGTTGTGTATATATATGTGTATATATATATGTTGTGTATATATATATATGTTGTGTATATAATGTATATATGTATATATATATATATGTTGTGTATAGATATGTTGTGTATATATATGTGTATATATATATGTTGTGTGTATATATATATGTTGTGTATATAATGTATATATGTATATATATATATATGTTGTGTATAGATATGTTGTGTATATATATATGGTGTGTATATAATATATATATGTATATATATATATGTTGTGTATAGATATGTTGTGTATATTTATATATATGTATATATATATATGTTGTGTATAGATATGTTGTGTATATATATGTGTATATATATATGTTGTGTGTATATATATATGTTGTGTATATAATGTATATATGTATATATATATATGTGTTGTGTATAGATATGTTGTGTATATATATATATGGTGTGTATATAATATATATATGTATATATATATGTTGTGTATAGATATGTTGTGTATATTTATATATATGTATATATATATATGTTGTGTATAGATATGTTGTGTATATATATGTGTATATATATATGTTGTGTGTATATATATATGTTGTGTATATAATGTATATATGTATATATATATATATATATGTTGTGTATAGATATGTTGTGTATATATATATATGGTGTGTATATAATATATATATGTATATATATATATATGTTGTGTATAGATATGTTGTGTATATTTATATATATGTATATATATATATGTTGTGTATAGATATGTTGTGTATATATATGTGTATATATATATGTTGTGTGTATATATATATGTTGTGTATATAATGTATATATGTATATATATATATGTGTTGTGTATAGATATGTTGTATATATATATATATATGGTGTGTATATAATATATATATGTATATATATATATGTTGTGTATAGATATGTTGTGTATATTTATATATATGTATATATATATATGTTGTGTATATATATGTTGTGTATATATATGTGTATATATATATGTTGTGTATATATATATATGTTGTGTATATAATGTATATATGTATATATATATATATGTTGTGTATAGATATGTTGTGTATATATATATATATGGTGTGTATATAATATATATATGTATATATATATATGTTGTGTATAGATATGTTGTGTATATTTATATATATGTATATATATATATGTTGTGTATAGATATGTTGTGTATATATATGTGTATATATATATGTTGTGTATATATATATATGTTGTGTATATAATGTATATATGTATATATATATATATGTTGTGTATAGATATGTTGTGTATATATATATATGGTGTGTATATAATATATATATGTATATATAAGAATTAAAATACTAGAGTGTGTTGGAGTTATACACCCTCTTCTTATTATAGAAATGACAGTAAAAGTATAGCTCAATGTAGTTAAACAGAGCTGATATATGTTGTGTATATATATGTGTATATATATATGTGGTGTATATATATGTGTATATATATATGTATGTTGTGTATAGATATGTTGTGTATATAATGTATATATGTATATATATATGTTGTGTATATATATGTTGTGTATATATATATATGTTGTGTATATATATATATGTTGTGTATATATATATGTTGTGTATATATATGTTGTGTATATATATATGTTGTGTATATATATATATATGTTGTGTATATATATATGTTGTGTATATATATGTTGTGTATATATATATATGTTGTATATATATATATATACTGAGAGTACAAGACTTCCCCCTGGACAGGACACCAGTCCATCACAGGGTTAAAGTATGTCTTACTTTCACTGGCATTAAGTGACTGAGAGTACAAGACCTCCCCCTGGACAGGACACCAGACCATCGCAGGGTTAAAGTCTGTCTTAGTTTCATTGGTGTTAAGTGACTGAGAGTACAAGACTTCCCCCTGGACAGGACACCAGTCCATCACAGGGTTAAAGTCTGTCTTAGTTTCATTGGTGTTAAGTGACTGAGAGTACAAGACCTCCCCCTGGACAGGACACCAGTCCATCACAGGGTTAAAGTCTGTCTTAGTTTCATTGGTGTTAAGTGACTGAGAGTACAAGACCTCCCCCTGGACAGGACACCAGTCCATCACAGGGTTAAAGTCTGTCTTAGTTTCATTGGTGTTAAGTGACTGAGAGTACAAGACTTCCCCCTGGACAGGACACCAGTCCATCACAGGGTTAAAGTCTGTCTTAGTTTCATTGGTGTTAAGTGACTGAGAGTACAAGACCTCCCCCTGGACAGGACACCAGTCCATCACAGGGTTAAAGTCTGTCTTAGTTTCATTGGTGTTAAGTGACTGAGAGTACAAGACTTCCCCCTGGACAGGACACCAGTCCATCACAGGGTTAAAGTCTGTCTTAGTTTCATTGGTGTTAAGTGACTGAGAGTACAAGACCTCCCCCTGGACAGGACACCAGTCCATCACAGGGTTAAAGTCTGTCTTAGTTTCATTGGTGTTAAGTGACTGAGAGTACAAGACTTCCCCCTGGACAGGACACCAGTCCATCACAGGGTTAAAGTCTGTCTTAGTTTCATTGGTGTTAAGTGACTGAGAGTACAAGACCTCCCCCTGGACAGGACACCAGTCCATCACAGGGTTAAAGTCTGTCTTAGTTTCATTGGTGTTAAGTGACTGAGAGTACAAGACTTCCCCCTGGACAGGACACCAGTCCATCACAGGGTTAAAGTCTGTCTTAGTTTCATTGGTGTTAAGTGACTGAGAGTACAAGACTTCCCCCTGGACAGGACACCAGTCCATCACAGGGTTAAAATCTGTCGTAGTTTCATTGGTGTTAAGTGACTGAGAGTACAAGACTTCCCCCTGGACAGGACACCAGTCCATCACAGGGTTAAAGTCTGTCTTAGTTTCATTGGTGTTAAGTGACTGAGAGTACAAGACTTCCCCCTGGACAGGACACCAGTCCATCACAGGGTTAAAATCTGTCGT
>OZ024766.1:6215638-6218138 GCA_964016885.1 Eledone cirrhosa
GAAGCTCCGATCTCTGGCAACTGACTTGGTAAACCCCCACAAAGTTATTAACCATCTTGCCAACAACAACCCTGGGCACCTTTTTGATTTCCATGTGTCTAACACCCGAGGGCATGCCTACAAAGTCAGGAAACAGCACAGCTCCCATGACTTTCGGAAACATTGAAGCTCCGATCTCTGGCAACTGACTTGGTAAACCCCCACAAAGTTATTAACCATCTTGCCAACAACAACCCTGAGCACCTTTTTGATTTCCATGTGTCTAACACCCGAGGGCATGCCTACAAAGTCAGGAAACAGCACAGCTCCCATGACTTTCGGAAACATTGAAGCTCCGATCTCTGGCAACTGACTTGGTAAACCCCCACAAAGTTATTAACCATCTTGCCAACAACAACCCTGGGCACCTTTTTGATTTCCATGTGTCTAACACCCGAGGGCATGCCTACAAAGTCAGGAAACAGCACAGCTCCCATGACTTTCGGAAACATTGAAGCTCCGATCTCTGGCAACTGACTTGGTAAACCCCCACAAAGTTATAAACCATCTTGCCAACAACAACCCTGAGCACCTTTTTGATTTCCATGTGTCTAACACCCGAGGGCATGCCTACAAAGTCAGGAAACAGCACAGCTCCCATGACTTTCGGAAACATTGAAGCTCCGATCTCTGGCAACTGACTTGGTAAACCCCCACAAAGTTATTAACCATCTTGCCAACAACAACCCTGGGCACCTCTTTGATTTCCATGTGTCTAACACCCGAGGGCATGCCTACAAAGTCAGGAAACAGCACAGCTCCCATGACTTTCGGATACATTGAAGCTCCGATCTCTGGCAACTGACTTGGTAAACCCCCACAAAGTTATTAACCATCTTGCCAACAACAACCCTGGGCACCTCTTTGATTTCCATGTGTCTAACACCCGAGGGCATGCCTACAAAGTCAGGAAACAGCACAGCTCCCATGACTTTCGGATACATTGAAGCTCCGATCTCTGGCAACTGACTTGGTAAACCCCCACAAAGTTATTAACCATCTTGCCAACAACAACCCTGGGCACCTTTTTGATTTCCATGTGTCTAACACCCGAGGGCATGCCTACAAAGTCAGGAAACAGCACAGCTCCCATGACTTTCGGAAACATTGAAGCTCCGATCTCTGGCAACTGACTTGGTAAACCCCCACAAAGTTATTAACCATCTTGCCAACAACAACCCTGGGCACCTTTTTGATTTCCATGTGTCTAACACCCGAGGGCATGCCTACAAAGTCAGGAAACAGCACAGCTCCCATGACTTTCGGAAACATTGAAGTTCCGATGGCTGGCAACTGACTTATACTTTATTTTATCGACTCCGTAAGGATGAAAGGTTATCCTCGGCTGGATTTGAACTCAGAACTTAAAGGGCCATGACTCTATGCTGCAAAGCATGATGTCTGGCGCTATATATACTATGAATAGATAAATATTATATATTTTTATTGTAAATAACATATAAGTAAAATCGTGTATATATATATATATATAAGTTTTAATATAGATGAGATTCTACAGGACTAGAACTGTTTCATTCTTTAGAAATCATCAGGAAATATATAGATATATATATATATATACATACGTGTGTGTTCGTATGTGTGTACGTATATGTGTGTATATACGTATGTGTGTGAGTATATATGTATATGTGTGTGTGTGTACGTACATATATGTATATATATATATATATATGTATATGTGTGTGTACGTACATATATGTATCTATATATATATATGTACATGTGTGTGTACGTACATATATGTATATATATATATATGTATATGTGTGTGTACGTACATATATGTATATATATATATATGTATATGTGTGTGTACGTACATATATGTATATATATATATATGTATATGTGTGTGTACGTACATATATGTATATATATATATATATGTATATGTGTGTGTACGTACATATATGTATATATATATGTACATGTGTGTGTACGTACATATATGTATATATATATATATGTATATGTGTGTGTACGTACATATATGTATATATATGTATATGTGTGTGTACGTACATATATGTATCTATATATATATATGTATATGTGTGTGTACGTACATATATGTATATATATATATATGTATATGTGTGTGTACGTACATATATGTATATATATATATATGTACATGTGTGTGTACGTACATATATGTATCTATATATATATATGTATATGTGTGTGTACGTACATATGTATATATATATATATGTATATGTGTGTGTACGTACATATATGTATATATATATATATGTATATGTGTGTGTACGTACATATATGTATATATATATATATGTACATGTGTGTGTACGTACATATATGTATATATATATATATATGTATATGTGTGTGTACGTACATATATGTATCTATATATATATATGTATATGTGTGTGTACGTACATATATGTATATATATATATATATGTATATG
>OZ024766.1:6230638-6233138 GCA_964016885.1 Eledone cirrhosa
AACCTCATACCACCACCGTCACCTCACAGCACCACCATCATCACCTCACAGCACCACCATCATCACCACATACCACCGTCATCAACACAAACCATCAACACAACACCACCACCATCACCACCACCACACCAACACCAACACACCACCACCACCACCAACACCACCACCATCACACCACCACCAACACCAACACACCACCACCACCACCAACACCATCACCTCATACCACCGTCATCACAAATCATCACCACCACCATCAACACATACCACCGTCATCAACACAAACCATCAACACAACACCATCACCATCACCATCAACACATACCACCATCATCGCACATCGTCACCACCACAACCACCATCACCTCACACCACCACCATCACCTCATACCACCGTCATCAACACCACCACCATCACACCACCACCACATCCACCATCACACCACCACCACATCCACCATCACCTCGCCACCACCGTCATCACACTTCATCACCACCACACTACGACCATACCACCACGACCAACACACCACACACTCAACACACCACCACTAACATCCCACACCATACCACCACACGACCATCGCCCGTCAACAACACACCGTACCACCACGACCTCCACACCGTACCACCACCAGCACCATACCATCACCCCATACCACCATCGCATCACCAACACACCACCATACCACACACCGTCAACACACCACGACCAGCACCCATACCATCACCACACCACCACCACACCACCACCACCAACACCATCACGACCAGCACACCATACCATCACCAACACACCATCAACACACCACACCACACCACACCATACCATACCATCACCCCACCATCACCACACAATACCACCATCACCACACCACCAACACACCATACTACCAGCACCATTACCCCCATACCACAACCACCACCACCACCACAACCATCACCATCACCACACCACACCATACCACCACCACCACCACAACAGCCATCACCCCCATACCATCACCACCACCACCACCACCACTACAACAACCACCACCATTACAACACCACAACCACCACAACCATACCATCACCACAACCACCACAACCATACCGTCACCACAACCACCACCATCACACAGCCATCACCACCACAACCATACCATCACCACACCACAACCACCATCACACAGCCATCACCGCCACACCATCACCACCACCATCACACAACCACCACCACCACCACCACAACCAACATCATACAACCACCACCACCATCACCACAACCACCACCACAACCACCACCACCATCACACAGCCATCACCACAACCACCATCACACAGCCATCACCACAACCACCATCACACAACCACCACCACAACCACCATCATACAACCACCATCACACAACCACCACAACCACAACCACCATCACCACAACCAACATCACACAGCCATCACACAACCACCACCACCATCACATAATCACCACCACAACCATCACAACCACCACCACTACCACCACCACCACCACCACCACCACAACCAACATCATACAACCACCACCACCATCACCACAACCACCACCACAACCAACATCACACAGCCATCACCACAACCAACATCACCACAACCACCACAACCATCACATAATCACCACCACAACCACCACCACCACAACCACCACCACAACCACCATCACCACAACCAACATCACACAGCCATCACCACAACCAACATCACCACCACCACCACAACCATCACATAATCACCATCACACAACCACCACCACCACAACCACCACCACCACAACCACCACAACCACCACAACCACCACCACCACCACCACCACCACCACCACAACCACCACAACCACCACCACAACCGCCATCGCACATCTAACCTCCAACAATGGCTCATTCCATGAACAACCAACTGCTACTGACGGTGCTGTCCTTCTCAACAGGGGCCGTAGCTTTGGTGGCACTTGCACTAGCAGTGGCCACAGACTCCTGGTTGTATACACAGGAAGCTGTTAACTATCTCGTCGAGAATGTCACCATAGTATATCTTACAAGGATACACTCGGGACTTTGGAGGTACTGTACGATAAATGGTGAGTCTATATATCTGTATATATGTGTATATATGTGTGTATATGTTTGGTTGTATACACAAGAAGCTGTCAACTTATCTTGTCGAGAATATCACCATAGTATATCTTACAAGGATACACTCGGGACTTTGGAGGTACTGTACGATAAATGGTGAGTCTATATATCTGTATATATGTGTATATATGTGTGTATGTGTGTATATGTTTAGTTGTATACACAAGAAGCTGTCAACTTTTCTTGTCGAGAACGTCACCATAGTATATTTTACGAGGATACATTCGGGACTTTGGAGGTACTGTACGATAAATGGTGAGTCTATATATCTGTATATATGTGTATATATGTGTGTATATGTTTGGTTGTATACACAAGAAGCTGTCAACTTATCTTGTAGAAAATGT
>OZ024766.1:6240638-6243138 GCA_964016885.1 Eledone cirrhosa
ATACAGACATCCTAGACCACATAACAGTACTGCTACCACATCTGGGACAGTGTTGTTACATACAGACACCCTAGACCACATTACAGTACTGCTACCACATCTGGGACAGTGTTGTTACATACAGACATCCTAGACCACATTACAGTACTGCTACCACATCTGGGACAGTGTTGTTACATACAGACATCCTAGACCACATTACAGTACTGCTACCACATCTGGGACAGTGTTGTAGTTACATACAGACACCCTAGACCACATTACACTACTGCTACCACATCTGGGACAGTGTTGTTACATACAGACACCCTAGACCACATTACAGTACTGCTACCACATCTGGGACAGTGTTGTAGTTACATACAGATATCCTAGACCACATTACAGTACTGCTACCACATCTGGGACAGTGTTGTTACATACAGACACCCTAGACCACATTACAGTACTGCTACCACATCTGGGACAGTGTTGTAGTTACATACAGACACCCTAGACCACATTACAGTACTGCTACCACATCTGGGACAGTGTTGTTACATACAGACACCCTAGACCACATTACAGTACTGCTACCACATCTGGGACAGTGTTGTAGTTACATACAGACACCCTAGACCACATTACAGTACTGCTACCACATCTGGGACAGTGTTGTTACATACAGACACCCTAGACTACATTACAGTACTGCTACCACATCTGGGACAGTGTTGTTACATACAGACATCCTAGACCACATTACAGTACTGCTACCACATCTGGGACAGTGTTGTTACATACAGACATCCTAGACCACATTACAGTACTGCTACCTTATCTAGGACAGTGTTGTTACATATAGAGGGAAGCATGATCCAGAGAGGAATATATATATATATATATATGTACAGAAGACCCGCCTTGCCTAAGTACAAAGCGAAACCTACTACAGTCAGTAGGCACCTCTAACAAAAATACACCCTGTCCTACTACCCCACTCCATCCACACCACCCATTTCGATGTAAAGTTATGTTGGTACCACAACATCCAGTCCGAAACAAATGAGGTTGTGTAGGTGTCACGACAAAAAAAAACACACAGTCCACGCTGTAATGTGGCCGTGTAGGTAACACGGTAAAAACCTCCCAGTCCACACTGTAAACGTGGTTGGTGTTAGGAAGGGCATCCAGCTGTAGAAAACCTGTCGGACAGTCCTATGCGAGCAGGACAACCAATCTAGCCTCAAGTGGGAAAACTCCCGCCCAAAGCCATGCAAGCGTGGAAGATGGACGTTAAACGATGATAATGATGATGATATATATATATATATATATATATACGATATTAATAAATGGAAACTATATTTATAAAACCATATTTATTTCATTATACATATTTCAGGGATACCACATTAAATTATGGTATGCCTTCATCAGACAAAATACAATATATAACAGTTTTACAAATAGGTTTGATGTCATATATATATATATATAACTGAACAAATAGAAAAAACGAACAGACATATATTCAATACAAGCTTTTGATATATATTTATGTATATATACGGAGGAGATGACGAGGGACCGTGACAAGTGGAGAGATGGTGTGATGAATAGGACCCGTCCCACCCTTACAAGCAGGAAAAAGTGGACGTAAAATGATGATGATGATGATATATATTATATATTATATATTATATATTATATATTAACTTTGCCTTTCATCCTTACGGGGTCGATAAAATAAAGTACCAGTAATGTACTGCGATATTTGCTGGCCTTGTGCTAACATTAGAAACAATTATATATTATATATTTATTAATCTCTTCCTATTACCCACTCTACCACCCCAAGTATTTATTACTTTGGTGGGTTATGGTCTAACTGGTTTTTTACCACACCTAACCTGATATATATACATATATATATACACACATATATATATATATATACATATATATACATATATCTAAGGCGGGTAAAATTCCCGAGATCCATAGACGAGTTCTCTCCAGCGGTCTCTGTCCCTCATTATCGCTGCCTTGTCCTGCGTCTCCAACAGACCAGTGTCTGTCTTTAGGGCATCAACATACGTTAACCTTGGTCTTCCTCTTCTAGTGTGTCCATGAAAAGAAATATAGAGAGTTGACATATATATATATACATGTATTCATTCATCATTTCATTTCATTTCATTTTACGTCTGCTTTTCCCTGCTTGCAAGGGTGGGATGGGAACTGATACTGGCTTGATTTCTACAGCTGGATGCCCTTCCTAACACCAACCTCATTTACAGTGAGTGCTGGGTGCTTTTTTGCCGTGGCACCTCCACGACCACTTTGCAGTGGAATGATAGGGACCCCAGTCCCTATCATCTCATTTCTACAGCTGGATGCCCTTCCTAACACCAACCTCATTTACAGTGAGTGCTGGGTGCTTTTTTGCCGTGGCACCTCCACGACCACTTTACAGTGGAATGATAGGGACCCCAGTCCCTATCATCTCATTTCTACA
>OZ024766.1:6250638-6253138 GCA_964016885.1 Eledone cirrhosa
GGACTGGGAGGTTTTTACTGTGTTACCTACACGCCCACATTACAGCGTGGACTGTCTGGCGGGTTTTCTACAGCTGGATGCCCTTCCTAACACCAACCACATTTACAGTGTGGGGCTGAGAGGTTTTTACCGTGTTGCCTACACGGCCACATTACAGCGTGGACTGTCTGGCGGGTTTTCTACAGCTGGATGCCCTTCCTAACACCAACCACATTTACAGTGTGGGGCTGGGAGGTTTTTACCGTGTTGCCTAGATATATATATATATACAATATATTAATAAATGGAAACTATATTTATAAAACCATATTTATTTTATTATCTAGATATATATATAATTATGGTAAAATAATTATGGTTTTATAAATATATTTCCATTTATTAATATAATGAATATTTACTCCAGTAAACTGTTGAGTGCTTTATATCAGTTATAAAACTTTTAAGCTTGTTGAATCCCAACAAATTAAATATAACTTCTGCATATATATATATATATTAATTTAAAATATTAACAAAATAGATATTCTTGTGATCAATTATATTTTATTATGCATATTTCAGAGGTACTGAGTTAAGTTCAACAGTTGGTCCTCATCAGATAAAATAAAATGATGCATGACATACCCTGACATAGTAGATGGTTAAGATTGAGTCATGGTAGTCATATTAATAACTCTGGAAAACATTTTCCAGTTGAGTGCTTCCAATCTATTGTAAAACTCATTCTTTGATGTATTCATTGAACCTTGTTTAACTTCTTAAATATATATATATATTATTTCTGAAGACGGCATATATATGTGTTGGGTATGTATATTTAATTTTGATAGTTTGTATAATTTTGCATAATTTTGTACATAGATCTGTTGAATATGCATGCCAATTCTAACACATATATATCCTAGAAACGATCGTTAAATAATGAACTTTTTTTGTTTAATATAAGGAACTGTTTCATTGTTTTATTCATTATTTTTTTAATATTTTATCTTGACTCTGTATTCCGTTTATCTTTCACCGAAAGTGATTTTTCATTGCATCTCTTCTTTCCATGATATCCGGATTACATTGAGTTCTTCATACGGATTGGACACTACCGTAAACTCTTGGTAGATTTATCTACATATATATATATATATATATAATATAAAATCAAAAGATGGTTAAAAGAGTTTCAAGTATTTTATTATGCACATTTCAAAAACAAATATCATCCTGGGATGATATCTGCGTTTTCATCAGATAAAATAGGGATACATCTTCCTTACCCTTTCCAACCCCCCCCCCCTTTTTTTTTCCCAATATCACACATCAATCTTAAATTATTTTTCATATGTTGATTTAAAACTTCACTATTCACAAGTGTTTTTTAAGCTTCATATCATGTATCCCTATTTTATCTGATGAAAGCACAGATATCATCCCATGATGATATTTGTTTTTGAAATGCGCATAATAAAATACTTGGAACTCTTTTAACCATCTTTTGATCTTATATTATGTATACTCCAGTCCCACAAACTGTAGAGTGCTTCTTATCCGATATTTGCATTGCTTTATTGTGCTACAATAAAACTCACCTCCCACATATATATATATATATATATATATATATATGTATATATATATATATATATATATATAAGATCAAAAGATGGTTAAAAGAGTTCCATGTATTTTATTATGCGCATTTCAAAAACAAATATCGTCATGTAATAACATTTGTGTTTTCATCAGATAAAATAGGAAGATATGATATGAAGGTTAACATGATGATATTACATGATGATATTTGTTTTTGAAATGCACATAATAAAATACATGGAACTCTTTTAACCATCTTTTGATCTTATATATTATGTATACTCCAGTCCTACAAACTGTAGAGTGCTTCTTATCCGATATTTGCATTGCTTTATTGTGCTACAATAAAACTCACCTCCTACATATATATATATATATATATATATATATACACGCAAACGGTCTCTCCTCAGTATTTCTACAGACATACAAACATATATAATTAAATTTAAGCTGTAATTACCACAAGGCAATCACATCGAATAAGGGTTTTTTTTTGTTTTTACTACAAATTGATGTTGTTGTTGTTACTGTTGTTGTTGTTACTGTTGTTGTAGTTAATTTGCTGTTTAATCTAGAATTAATATTTTCATTTGGACTGTCAGATATTAATTTAACACACCACCACCACTACGACAACCATTATATATATGTGTGTGTGTGCGTATATATATGTATGTAAATGTATATATATATGTGTGTGTGTGTGTATATATATGTATGTAAATGTATATATATATATATGTGTGTGTGTGTTTGTGTGTGTAAATGTATATATATATATATGAGTGTGTATGTGTGTGTATATATATGTATGTGTGTGTTTGTATATATATATGTGTATGTATGTGTGTGTGTGTATATATGTGTATATAAATGTATGTATATGTTTGTATGCATATATATATATAAT
>OZ024766.1:6258138-6265638 GCA_964016885.1 Eledone cirrhosa
CGGTAAAAAGCTCCCAGTCCACACTGTAATGTGGCCATGTAGGTAACACGGTAAAAAGGCTCC
This sequence comes from Eledone cirrhosa, assembly GCA_964016885.1. Lineage (NCBI taxonomy): Eukaryota > Metazoa > Mollusca > Cephalopoda > Octopoda > Eledonidae > Eledone > Eledone cirrhosa. Next base: position 6,258,202 of record OZ024766.1, read on the forward strand.
CAGTCCACACTGTAATGTGGCCGTGTAGGTAACACGGTAAAAAGCTCCCAGTCCACACTGTAATGTGGCCATGTAGGTAACACGGTAAAAAGGCTCCCAGTCCACACTGTAATGTGGCTGTGTAGGTAACACGGTAAAAAGGCTCCCAGTCCACACTGTAATGTGGCCGTGTAGGTAACACGGTAAAAAGCTCCCAGTCCACACTGTAATGTGGCCATGTAGGTAACACGGTAAAAAGGCTCCCAGTCCACACTGTAATGTGGCCGTGTAGGTAACACGGTAAAAACCTCCCAGTCCACACTGTAATGTGGTTGTGTAGATAACATGGTAAAAACCTCCCAGTCCACACTGTAAAGAGTCCAGAATTAGCCATCGAAACGGCTTGAGCTCAGCTGTCGGGGTCTTACTGGTTCCTATTAGTGTATATATAAATATATATATTTATCAGTGTGTATACCAGTGTTTCCTCAGATCAATGGAAGTTAAGTCAGAGACAACAATAAATGGTGTGAGAAATATGTTGCTATTGATGGCTGACGTAGTTATCTCCCCTTCCTTTTATTATTTCCTCTCTCTTCCTTTCCCTTCTTCCCCTCCTGCCATACCTTTCCCTTTTTCTCTCTCTCCCCTTCCAACTCCCCTTCCTCTCCTACTCCACCTCTCCCTCTCTCCCTCTCCCACCATACCTTTCCCCCTCTCTCTATCCCCTTCCCACTCCCCTTCCTCTCCTACTACACCTCTCCCTCTCTCCCTCTCCCACCATACCTTTCCCCCTCTCTCTATCCCCTTCCCACTCCCCTTCCTCTCCTACTCCACCTCTCCCTCTCTCCCTCTCCCACCATACCTTTCCCCCTCTCTATTTCCCCTTCCCACTCCCCTTCCCACCACTCCACCCCACCGCCCCACCTCTACCTTCCCTTCCTCACTCCCTCCTATCATTCTTCCTTCTGCCTCCCTTTTCTCCCCTTCCTACTCCTCCTAGGTCTCTTCCTCTACCTCCCCTTTCTCCCCCTCCGACTATCCCCCCTCCTCCCTTGCTCGCCATCTTGCCAGGGTTTCCCCCCTCTCTTTTCAGGCTTCCACACAGGCTTCTCCTTCTTCTCCTTGACCCTCCCTCTTCCCCCCTCCTCACCCCTTCTCCTAGCTTTCCCCTTACTCTCCTCCTCCTTGTCCTCTTTCTCCTGCTTTCCCTCCTCGCCAACATGCCTCCCGCCCCCTCTATGTTTCCCCTCCCCTCGTTATTCTACGCCCCCCCCTCCCCCTCTACGCCTCCTCTCCCCCTCCCCATATACGCCCCACGCTCCCCTCCCCCATCCACGCCTCCTCTCCCCCCCACCCTCTCTTATCAGTACAGTTCAGTGGACAGGACTTCCCTACTTCTCTTCCTACTCCTCACACTACCACAACAGACAGCTTCTACTGTTTTTTTCACACCCACTACTACTACTACTACTGCACCACACTACACCACACTACACCACCTTCACCACCACTACACCATCACCACCACTACCACCACCACCACCACCACGACACCACTACACCACCACCACTACTACTACTACACCACCACCACCACCACCACTACTACTACACCACCACTACTACTACACCACCACTACACCACCACCACTACACCACCACCACCACCACCACCACCACCACGACCACCACTACTACTACTACACCACTACCACTACCACAACCACCACTACTACTACTACACCACCACCACTACACCACTACAACTACACCACTACACCACCACCACCACAACACCACCACCACACCACTACCACCACCACCACCACCGCTACTACTACACCACCACTACACCACCACCACCACTATTACTACACCACCACCACTACACCACCACCACTACACCACCACCACTACTACTACACCACCACCACCACTACACCACCACCACCACCACTACACCACCACCACCACTACACCACTACAACTACACCACTACACCACTACAACTACACCACTACAACTACACCACTACACCACCACACCACCACCACTACTCCTACACCACCACCACCACCACTACACCACCACCACCACCACTACAACTACACCACTACACCACTACAACTACACCACTACACCACCACACCACCACCACTACTCCTACACCACCACCACCACCACTACTACTACACCACCACCACCACCACTACTACACCACCGCCACCACTACTACACCACCACCACTACTACTACTACTACTACACCACCACTACTACTACTACACCACCACCACTACTACTACTACACCACCACCACCACCACCACCACTACTACTACACCACCACTACTACTACACCACCACTACACCACCACCACTACACCACCACCACCACCACTACTACTACACCACCACCACCACTACTACTACACCACCACCACTACACCACCACCACTACACCACCACCACCACTACTACTACTACTACACCACCACCACTACTACTACTACACCACCACTACACCACCACCACTACACCACTACTACTACTACACCACCACCACTACTACTACTACTACTACACCACCACCACCACCACTACTACACCACCACCACTACTACTACACCACCACCACACCACTACACCACCACCACTACACCACCACCACTACTACTACACCACCACCACCACTACTACTACTACTATTACTACTACACTACTATCACACCACCACCACACCACTACAACTACACCACTACACCACTACAACTACACCACTACACCACCACACCACCACCACCACTACACCACTACACCACCACTACACCACCACCACTCCCACTCACGTTACTGTTTTCTATTTTCAGAGTTCAACCCGGGAGAAGAAGATTCTATATGTGCCAATATTGAGTACTACAAACAAGGTTATGAAAGAGTTGATGAAGCTAGCACGTCCATGGCTATCATAAGTACGATTTATTTCATCTGCTTTTCAGGGGAGGGGGGCCTCTTGTGTGTATTTCCACACACACACACACACACACACACACACACACACTTACATACACCCACTACATCAATTAACCCTTTACCAGTTACATTACTCTATATATACTATTGTATTTTCACAGTAAAGGCTTTACCTCACATAATATCCCACATAACATTTACATTACTCTATATATACTATTGTATTTTCACAGTAAAGGCTTTACCTCACATAATATCCCACATAACATTTACATTACTCTATATATACTATTGTATTTTCACAGTAAAGGCTTTACCCCACATAATATCTCACATAGCATTTACATTACTCTATATATACTATTGTATTGTCACAGTAAAGGCTTTACCTCACATAATATCTCACATAACATTTACATTACTCTATATATACTATTGTATTTTCACAGTAAAGGCTTTACCTCACATAATATCTCACATAGCATTTACATTACTCTATATATACTATTGTATTGTCACAGTAAAGGCTTTACCTCACATAATACCTCACATAACATTTACATTACTCTATATATACTATTGTATTTTCACAGTAAAGGCTTTACCTCACATAATATCTCACATAACATTTACATTACTCTATATATACTATTGTATTGTCACAGTAAAGGCTTTACCTCACATAATATCTCACATAACATTTAAATTACTCTATATATACTATTGTATTGTCACAGTAAAGGCTTTACCTCACATAATATCTCACATAACATTTACATTACTCTATATATACTATTGTATTGTCACAGTAAAGGCTTTACTTCACATAATATCTCACATAACATTTACATTACTCTATATATACTATTGTATTTTCACAGTAAAGGCTTTACCTCACATAATATCCCACATAACATTTACATTACTCTATATATACTATTGTATTTTCACAGTAAAGGCTTTACTTCACATAATATCCCACATAACATTTACATTACTCTATATATACTATTGTATTTTCACAGTAAAGGCTTTACCCCACATAATATCTCACATAGCATTTACATTACTCTATATATACTATTGTATTGTCACAGTAAAGGCTTTACCTCACATAATATCTCACATAACATTTACATTACTCTATATATACTATTGTATTTTCACAGTAAAGGCTTTACCTCACATAATATCTCACATAGCATTTACATTACTCTATATATACTATTGTATTGTCACAGTAAAGGCTTTACCTCACATAATACCTCACATAACATTTACATTACTCTATATATACTATTGTATTTTCACAGTAAAGGCTTTACCTCACATAATATCTCACATAACATTTACATTACTCTATATATACTATTGTATTGTCACAGTAAAGGCTTTACCTCACATAATATCTCACATAACATTTAAATTACTCTATATATACTATTGTATTGTCACAGTAAAGGCTTTACCTCACATAATATCTCACATAACATTTACATTACTCTATATATACTATTGTATTGTCACAGTAAAGGCTTTACTTCACATAATATCTCACATAACATTTACATTACTCTATATATACTATTGTATTTTCACAGTAAAGGCTTTACCTCACATAATATCTCACATAACATTTACATTACTCTATATATACTATTGTATTGTCACAGTAAAGGCTTTACCTCACATAATATCTCACATAACATTTACATTACTCTATATATACTATTGTATTGTCACAGTAAAGGCTTTACTTCACATAATATCTCACATAACATTTACATTACTCTATATATACTATTGTATTTTCACAGTAAAGGCTTTACCTCACATAATATCTCACATAACATTTACATTACTCTATATATACTATTGTATTGTCACAGTAAAGGCTTTACCTCACATAATATCTCACATAACATTTACATTACTCTATATATACTATTGTATTTTCACAGTAAAGGCTTTACCTCACATAATACCTCACATAACATTTACATTACTCTATATATACTATTGTATTGTCACAGTAAAGGCTTTACCTCACATAATATCTCACATAACATTTACATTACTCTATATATACTATTGTATTTTCACAGTAAAGGCTTTACCTCACATAATATCTCACATAACATTTACATTACTCTATATATACTATTGTATTGTCACATTAAAGGCTTTACCTCACATAATATCTCACATACCATTTACATTACTCTATATATACTATTGTATTGTCACAGTAAAGGCTTTACTTCACATAATATCTCACATAACATTTACATTACTCTATATATACTATTGTATTGTCACAGTAAAGGCTTTACCTCACATAATATCTCACATAACATTTACATTACTCTATATATACTATTGTATTGTCACAGTAAAGGCTTTACTTCACATAATATCTCACATAACATTTACATTACTCTATATATACTATTGTATTTTCACAGTAAAGGCTTTACCTCACATAATATCTCACATAACATTTACATTACTCTATATATACTATTGTATTGTCACAGTAAAGGCTTTACCTCACATAATATCTCACATAACATTTAAATTACTCTATATATACTATTGTATTGTCACAGTAAAGGCTTTACCTCACATAATATCTCACATAACATTTACATTACTCTATATATACTATTGTATTGTCACAGTAAAGGCTTTACTTCACATAATATCTCACATAACATTTACATTACTCTATATATACTATTGTATTTTCACAGTAAAGGCTTTACCTCACATAATATCTCACATAACATTTACATTACTCTATATATACTATTGTATTGTCACAGTAAAGGCTTTACCTCACATAATATCTCACATAACATTTACATTACTCTATATATACTATTGTATTGTCACAGTAAAGGCTTTACTTCACATAATATCTCACATAACATTTACATTACTCTATATATACTATTGTATTTTCACAGTAAAGGCTTTACCTCACATAATATCTCACATAACATTTACATTACTCTATATATACTATTGTATTGTCACAGTAAAGGCTTTACCTCACATAATATCTCACATAACATTTACATTACTCTATATATACTATTGTATTTTCACAGTAAAGGCTTTACCTCACATAATACCTCACATAACATTTACATTACTCTATATATACTATTGTATTGTCACAGTAAAGGCTTTACCTCACATAATATCTCACATAACATTTACATTACTCTATATATACTATTGTATTTTCACAGTAAAGGCTTTACCTCACATAATATCTCACATAACATTTACATTACTCTATATATACTATTGTATTGTCACATTAAAGGCTTTACCTCACATAATATCTCACATACCATTTACATTACTCTATATATACTATTGTATTGTCACAGTAAAGGCTTTACTTCACATAATATCTCACATAACATTTACATTACTCTATATATACTATTGTATTTTCACAGTAAAGGCTTTACCTCACATAATACCTCACATAACATTTACATTACTCTATATATACTATTGTATTTTCACAGTAAAGTCTTTACCTTACATAATACCTCACATAGCATTTACATTACTCTATATATACTATTGTATTTTCACAGTAAAGGCTTTACCTCACATAATATCTCACATAACATTTACATTACTCTATATATACTATTGTATTTTCACAGTAAAGGCTTTACCTCACATAATATCTCACATAACATTTACATTACTCTATATATACTATTGTATTTTCACAGTAAAGGCTTTACCTCACATAATATCTCACATAACATTTACATTACTCTATATATACTATTGTATTTTCACAGTAAAGGCTTTACCTCACATAATACCTCACATAACATTTACATTACTCTATATATACTATTGTATTTTCACAGTAAAGGCTTTACCTCACATAATTATCTCTCACATAATATCGAATCTATTGGTTAGTATTCAGTTTTGGTTTAAGTTTTACCGGTTACGCATTTCTAATGCTTTTCAAAAATAATTTTGAGATAGAGCGCCCGTGATGTTTGCTCTAATCTGATTAGTTTTGGAAATTCTACCTCTTTTATGAAAAAAAAGTGGCTCCAGATATATATATATATATATATACACATAATATATAAGATCAAAAGATGGTTAAAAGAGTTCCATGTATTTTAACCTTCTTTTGATCTTATATATTATGTATACTCCAGTCCTACAAACTGTAGAGTGCTTCTTATCCGATATCTGCATTGCTTTATTGTACTACAATAAAACTCACCTCCTACATTATATATATTATATATATATATATATATATATATATATATATATATATATATATATATATATACCTTATTGACATATATAGACATACGTACATACATATACATATATATTTACATGTAGACACATACACACAATTCATATATATATATATATATACACCTTATTGACCTATAGACATATATACATATATATATTTG
>OZ024766.1:6268138-6278138 GCA_964016885.1 Eledone cirrhosa
ATAAGGGCTGACGTGAAAACCCTAATAGGGGCAATTATATATGTTTTCTCAGGTAAAACTTTACACCTTTATTTTCTGACTTCTCAACAGTTTTCTGTCTCATCTCCTCTCTTCTCTCATCTCTCTTCTCTCATCTCCTCTCATCTCCTCTCTTCTCTCAGCTTCTCTCATCTCCTCTCCTCTCACCTCTTCTCTCATCTTCTCTCATCTCCTCTCTTCTCTCATCTCCTCTCCTCTCCTCTCATCTCCTCTCTTCTCTCATCTTCTCTCATCTCCTCTCTTCTCTCATCTCCTCTCCTCTCCTCTCACCTCCTCTCTTCTCTCATCTCCTCTCCTCTCCTCTCACCTCCTCTCTTCTCTTCTCTCATCTCTTCTCTCTTCTCCTCTCTTCTTCTCTTCTCTCATCTCCTCTCATCTCCTCTCATCTCTCATCTCCTCTCTTCTCTCATCTCATCTCCTCTCTCATCTCATCTCCTCTCTTCTCTCATCTCATCTCCTCTCTTCTCTCATCTTCTCATTCTCTGTCTCCTCTCTTCTCCTCTCTTCTCTCATCTTCTCTGTTCTTCTCTTTTCTCTTTTCTCTTTTCTTCTCTCTTCTCTTTTCTTCTCTCTTCTCTCTTCTTCTCTCTTCTCTCATCTTCTCTCTTCTCTTTTCTCTTTTCTTCTCTCTTCTCTCTTCTCCTCTCATCTTCTCTCTTCTCTCTTCTCCTCTCATCTTCTCTCTTCTCTCTTCTCCTCTCATCTTCTCTCTTCTCTCTTCTCCTCTCATCTTCTCTCTTCTCTCTTCTCCTCTCATCTTCTCTTCTCTCCTCTCCTCTCTTCTCCTCTCTTCTTCTCTCATCTCCTCTCTTCTCTCATCTCCTCTCTTCTTCTCTCTTCTTCTCTCTTCTTCTCTCATCTTTTCTCTTCTTCTCTCTTCTTCTCTCTTCTTCTCTCATCTTCTCTCTTCTTCTCTCATCTTCTCTCATCTCTCTTCTTCTCATTCTCACTTCTTCTCATTCTCACTCTTCTCTTCCTCTCTCATCTCATTCTCCTCTCATTTTCTCTCTTCCTCATAGATAAATCTATTAAAAGACATTTTTCTTTCTTTGTGGTCTTTGACTATAATATCTGGTCAGCTGTCTTAGATCTGTCTGTCTGTATATATTGACATATCCCAGTGTTCTGTTGGTATTTCTTAATGCTGGCATAACTTCCAGTGTATATCTGGTCAGTTGGTTCAAATCCCATCGAGGTTAACTTTGCCTTTCATCCTTACGGGGTCGATAAATAAAGTACCAGTAATACACTGGGGTAATTGCTGGCCTTGTGCCAAAAGTAGAAACAATTATTATATTAACTTTTTCAAGTTTCACTTGAAGAGGAAAATCAGGGCGGAGGGGCAAGTGCTGTCTTCTAGTAAGTTTGTTGAAAGGTGGGTGAAAGTGGCAAGTCTGGTCCGAGTGAATGGGCCCACTCTGAGTATGCGCCTGTAGACTGAGGAGTGGGAAAACTGGGAGAGGGCGCTTGCCCTGGTGGTCAGGGTCACCGTGGCTTTTTTAATGGGCTTTCTCCACGAATGTCCCTCGGAAGTCTCCCCCTTATTGGGGAATTTTTTCATTGTTCCTTTTTTTGTTACATCCTCTGTTTTTTTTTGTTTTTTTTTACACACAGAAAGACCCATTTGTACCGTCCTGTATTGTCCTGTACTGTCCTTAATGTCTACTTTATGTAAACCCTTGTGGTTAATAAAGAAATCATTGTTTATATATATATATATATATATGTTTCTATGTCTTTTTTTTTTTCTTTTCTTATATAAATAATAAAAATCTTTACACGCACAAAACCCACATCGTACCGTCCTGTACCGTCTCTAATGTTTTTCTTAATGTCAGCCCTTGTGGCCAATAAAGAAATCATGGGCTTTCTCCACAAATGTCCCTCGGAAGTCTCCCCCCTATTGGGGAATTTTTCTTTGTTATTTTATTTCATCCTCTGTTTTTACCGTCCTGCACTGTCCTTAATGTCTACTTTATGTAAACCCTTGTGGTTAATAAAGAAAACATTACACGCAAATATGCCCATTTGTACCGTCCTGTATTGTCCTGTACCGTCCTTAATGTCTACTTTATGTAAACCCTTGTGGTTAATAAAGAAAACATTACACGCAAATATGCCCATTTGTACCGTCCTGTATTGTCCTGTACCGTCCTTAATGTCTACTTTATGTAAACCCTTGTGGTTAATAAAGAAAACATTACACGCAGAAATGCCCATTTGTACCGTCCTGTATTGTCCTGTACTGTCCTTAATGTCTACTTTATGTAAACCCTTGTGGTTAATAAAGAAAACATTACACGCAGAAATGCCCATTTGTACCGCCCTGTATTGTCCTTAATGTCTACTTTATGTAAACCCTTGTGGTTAATAAAGAAAACATTACACGCAGAAATGCCCATTTGTACCGCCCTGTACTGTCCTTAATGTCTACTTTATGTAAACCCTTGTGGTTAATAAAGAAAACATTACACGCAGAAATGCCCATTTGTACCGTCCTGTATTGTCCTGTACTGTCCTTAATGTCTACTTTATGTAAACCCTTGTGGTTAATAAAGAAAACATTACACGCAGAAATGCCCATTTGTACCGTCCTGTATTGTCCTGTACCGTCCTTAATGTCTACTTTATGTAAACCCTTGTGGTTAATAAAGAAAGCATTACACGCAGAAATGCCCATTTGTACCGTCCTGTACTGTCCTTAATGTCTACTTTATGTAAACCCTTGTGGTTAATAAAGAAAGCATTACACGCAGAAATGCCCATTTGTACCGCCCTGTACTGTCCTTAATGTCTACTTTATGTAAACCCTTGTGGTTAATAAAGAAAACATTACACGCAGAAATGCCCATTTGTACCGCCCTGTATTGTCCTGTACTGTCCTTAATGTCTACTTTATGTAAACCCTTGTGGTTAATAAAGAAAACATTACACGCAGAAATGCCCATTTGTACCGTCCTGTATTGTCCTGTACTGTCCTTAATGTCTACTTTATGTAAACCCTTGTGGTTAATAAAGAAAGCATTACACGCAGAAATGCCCATTTGTACCGTCCTGTATTGTCCTGTACTGTCCTTAATGTCTACTTTATGTAAACCCTTGTGGTTAATAGAGAAAGCATTACACGCAGAAATGCCCATTTGTACCGCCCTGTACTGTCCTGTACTGTCCTTAATGTCTACTTTATGTAAACCCTTGTGGTTAATAGAGAAAGCATTACACGCAGAAATGCCCATTTGTACCGTCCTGTATTGTCCTGTACCGTCCTTAATGTCTACTTTATGTAAACCCTTGTGGTTAATAAAGAAAACATTACACACAGAAATGCCCATTTGTACCGCCCTGTATTGTCCTGCACTGTCCTTAATGTCTACTTTATGTAAACCCTTGTGGTTAATAAAGAAAACATTACACGCAGAAATGCCCATTTGTACCGTCCTGTATTGTCCTGTACCGTCCTTAATGTCTACTTTATGTAAACCCTTGTGGTTAATAAAGAAAACATTACACGCAGAAATGCCCATTTGTACCGTCCTGTATTGTCCTGTACCGTCCTTAATGTCTACTTTATGTAAACCCTTGTGGTTAATAAAGAAAACATTACACGCAGAAATGCCCATTTGTACCGTCCTGTATTGTCCTGTACCGTCCTTAATGTCTACTTTATGTAAACCCTTGTGGTTAATAAAGAAAACATTACACGCAGAAATGCCCATTTGTACCGCCCTGTATTGTCCTTAATGTCTACTTTATGTAAACCCTTGTGGTTAATAAAGAAAACATTACACGCAGAAATGCCCATTTGTACCGTCCTGTATTGTCCTGTACTGTCCTTAATGTCTACTTTATGTAAACCCTTGTGGTTAATAAAGAAAACATTACACGCAGAAATGCCCATTTGTACCGCCCTGTATTGTCCTGTACTGTCCTTAATGTCTACTTTATGTAAACCCTTGTGGTTAATAAAGAAAACATTACACGCAGAAATGCCCATTTGTACCGTCCTGTATTGTCCTGTACTGTCCTTAATGTCTACTTTATGTAAACCCTTGTGGTTAATAAAGAAAACATTACACGCAGAAATGCCCATTTGTGCCGCCCTGTATTGTCCTGCACTGTCCTGAATGTCTACTTTATGTAAACCCTTGTGGTTAATAAAGAAAACATTACACGCAAATATGCCCATTTGTACCGTCCTGTATTGTCCTGTACTGTCCTTAATGTCTACTTTATGTAAACCCTTGTGGTTAATAGAGAAAGCATTACACGCAGAAATGCCCATTTGTACCGCCCTGTATTGTCCTGCACTGTCCTTAATGTCTACTTTATGTAAACCCTTGTGGTTAATAAAGAAAACATTACACGCAGAAATGCCCATTTGTACCGTCCTGTATTGTCCTGTACTGTCCTTAATGTCTACTTTATGTAAACCCTTGTGGTTAATAAAGAAAACATTACACGCAGAAATGCCCATTTGTACCGCCCTGTATTGTCCTGTACTGTCCTTAATGTCTACTTTATGTAAACCCTTGTGGTTAATAAAGAAAGCATTACACGCAGAAATGCCCATTTGTACCGTCCTGTATTGTCCTGTACTGTCCTTAATGTCTACTTTATGTAAACCCTTGTGGTTAATAAAGAAAACATTACACGCAAAAATGCCCATTTGTACCGCCCTGCATTGTCCTGTACCGTCCTTAATGTCTACTTTATGTAAACCCTTGTGGTTAATAAAGAAAACATTACACGCAGAAATGCCCATTTGTACCGTCCTGTATTGTCCTGTACTGTCCTTAATGTCTACTTTATGTAAACCCTTGTGGTTAATAAAGAAAACATTACACGCAGAAATGCCCATTTGTACCGCCCTGTATTGTCCTGTACTGTCCTTAATGTCTACTTTATGTAAACCCTTGTGGTTAATAAAGAAAACATTACACGCAGAAATGCCCATTTGTACCGCCCTGTATTGTCCTGTACTGTCCTTAATGTCTACTTTATGTAAACCCTTGTGGTTAATAAAGAAAACATTACACGCAGAAATGCCCATTTGTACCGTCCTGCATTGTCCTGCACTGTCCTTAATGTCTACTTTATGTAAACCCTTGTGGTTAATAAAGAAAACATTACACGCAGAAATGCCCATTTGTACCGCCCTGTATTGTCCTGTACTGTCCTTAATGTCTACTTTATGTAAACCCTTGTGGTTAATAAAGAAAACATTACACGCAGAAATGCCCATTTGTACCGCCCTGTATTGTCCTGCACTGTCCTTAATGTCTACTTTATGTAAACCCTTGTGGTTAATAAAGAAAACATTACACGCAGAAATGCCCATTTGTACCGTCCTGTATTGTCCTGTACTGTCCTTAATGTCTACTTTATGTAAACCCTTGTGGTTAATAAAGAAAACATTACACGCAGAAATGCCCATTTGTACCGTCCTGCATTGTCCTGCACTGTCCTTAATGTCTACTTTATGTAAACCCTTGTGGTTAATAAAGAAAACATTACACGCAGAAATGCCCATTTGTACCGCCCTGTATTGTCCTGTACTGTCCTTAATGTCTACTTTATGTAAACCCTTGTGGTTAATAAAGAAAACATTACACGCAGAAATGCCCATTTGTACCGCCCTGTATTGTCCTGCACTGTCCTGTATGTCTACTTTATGTAAACCCTTGTGGTTAATAAAGAAAACATTACACGCAGAAATGCCCATTTGTACCGCCCTGTATTGTCCTGCACCGTCCTTAATGTCTACTTTATGTAAACCCTTGTGGTTAATAAAGAAAACATTACACGCAGAAATGCCCATTTGTACCGCCCTGTATTGTCCTGCACTGTCCTTAATGTCTACTTTATGTAAACCCTTGTGGTTAATAAAGAAAACATTACACGCAGAAATGCCCATTTGTACCGCCCTGTATTGTCCTGTACTGTCCTTAATGTCTACTTTATGTAAACCCTTGTGGTTAATAAAGAAAACATTACACGCAGAAATGCCCATTTGTACCGCCCTGTACTGTCCTGCACTGTCCTTAATGTCTACTTTATGTAAACCCTTGTGGTTAATAAAGAAAACATTACACGCAGAAATGCCCATTTGTACCGTCCTGTACTGTCCTTAATGTCTACTTTATGTAAACCCTTGTGGTTAATAGAGAAAACATTACACGCAGAAATGCCCATTTGTACCGCCCTGTACTGTCCTTAATGTCTACTTTATGTAAACCCTTGTGGTTAATAAAGAAAACATTACACGCAGAAATGCCCATTTGTACCGCCCTGTACTGTCCTTAATGTCTACTTTATGTAAACCCTTGTGGTTAATAAAGAAAACATTACACGCAGAAATGCCCATTTGTACCGCCCTGTACTGTCCTTAATGTCTACTTTATGTAAACCCTTGTGGTTAATAAAGAAAACATTACACGCAGAAATGCCCATTTGTACCGTCCTGTACTGTCCTGTACTGTCCTTAATGTCTACTTTATGTAAACCCTTGTGGTTAATAAAGAAAACATTACACGCAGAAATGCCCATTTGTACCGTCCTGCATTGTCCTGCACTGTCCTTAATGTCTACTTTATGTAAACCCTTGTGGTTAATAAAGAAAACATTACACGCAGAAATGCCCATTTGTACCGCCCTGTATTGTCCTGTACTGTCCTTAATGTCTACTTTATGTAAACCCTTGTGGTTAATAAAGAAAACATTACACGCAGAAATGCCCATTTGTACCGCCCTGTATTGTCCTGTACTGTCCTTAATGTCTACTTTATGTAAACCCTTGTGGTTAATAAAGAAAACATTACACGCAGAAATGCCCATTTGTACCGTCCTGCATTGTCCTGCACTGTCCTTAATGTCTACTTTATGTAAACCCTTGTGGTTAATAAAGAAAACATTACACGCAGAAATGCCCATTTGTACCGCCCTGTATTGTCCTGTACTGTCCTTAATGTCTACTTTATGTAAACCCTTGTGGTTAATAAAGAAAACATTACACGCAGAAATGCCCATTTGTACCGCCCTGTATTGTCCTGCACTGTCCTTAATGTCTACTTTATGTAAACCCTTGTGGTTAATAAAGAAAACATTACACGCAGAAATGCCCATTTGTACCGTCCTGTATTGTCCTGTACTGTCCTTAATGTCTACTTTATGTAAACCCTTGTGGTTAATAAAGAAAACATTACACGCAGAAATGCCCATTTGTACCGTCCTGCATTGTCCTGCACTGTCCTTAATGTCTACTTTATGTAAACCCTTGTGGTTAATAAAGAAAACATTACACGCAGAAATGCCCATTTGTACCGCCCTGTATTGTCCTGTACTGTCCTTAATGTCTACTTTATGTAAACCCTTGTGGTTAATAAAGAAAACATTACACGCAGAAATGCCCATTTGTACCGCCCTGTATTGTCCTGCACTGTCCTGTATGTCTACTTTATGTAAACCCTTGTGGTTAATAAAGAAAACATTACACGCAGAAATGCCCATTTGTACCGCCCTGTATTGTCCTGCACCGTCCTTAATGTCTACTTTATGTAAACCCTTGTGGTTAATAAAGAAAACATTACACGCAGAAATGCCCATTTGTACCGCCCTGTATTGTCCTGCACTGTCCTTAATGTCTACTTTATGTAAACCCTTGTGGTTAATAAAGAAAACATTACACGCAGAAATGCCCATTTGTACCGCCCTGTATTGTCCTGTACTGTCCTTAATGTCTACTTTATGTAAACCCTTGTGGTTAATAAAGAAAACATTACACGCAGAAATGCCCATTTGTACCGCCCTGTACTGTCCTGCACTGTCCTTAATGTCTACTTTATGTAAACCCTTGTGGTTAATAAAGAAAACATTACACGCAGAAATGCCCATTTGTACCGTCCTGTACTGTCCTTAATGTCTACTTTATGTAAACCCTTGTGGTTAATAGAGAAAACATTACACGCAGAAATGCCCATTTGTACCGCCCTGTACTGTCCTTAATGTCTACTTTATGTAAACCCTTGTGGTTAATAAAGAAAACATTACACGCAGAAATGCCCATTTGTACCGCCCTGTACTGTCCTTAATGTCTACTTTATGTAAACCCTTGTGGTTAATAAAGAAAACATTACACGCAGAAATGCCCATTTGTACCGCCCTGTACTGTCCTTAATGTCTACTTTATGTAAACCCTTGTGGTTAATAAAGAAAACATTACACGCAGAAATGCCCATTTGTACCGTCCTGTACTGTCCTGTACTGTCCTTAATGTCTACTTTATGTAAACCCTTGTGGTTAATAAAGAAAACATTACACGCAGAAATGCCCATTTGTACCGTCCTGCATTGTCCTGCACTGTCCTTAATGTCTACTTTATGTAAACCCTTGTGGTTAATAAAGAAAACATTACACGCAGAAATGCCCATTTGTACCGCCCTGTATTGTCCTGTACTGTCCTTAATGTCTACTTTATGTAAACCCTTGTGGTTAATAAAGAAAACATTACACGCAGAAATGCCCATTTGTACCGCCCTGTATTGTCCTGCACTGTCCTTAATGTCTACTTTATGTAAACCCTTGTGGTTAATAAAGAAAACATTACACGCAGAAATGCCCATTTGTACCGTCCTGTATTGTCCTGTACTGTCCTTAATGTCTACTTTATGTAAACCCTTGTGGTTAATAAAGAAAACATTACACGCAGAAATGCCCATTTGTACCGTCCTGCATTGTCCTGCACTGTCCTTAATGTCTACTTTATGTAAACCCTTGTGGTTAATAAAGAAAACATTACACGCAGAAATGCCCATTTGTACCGCCCTGTATTGTCCTGCACCGTCCTTAATGTCTACTTTATGTAAACCCTTGTGGTTAATAAAGAAAACATTACACGCAGAAATGCCCATTTGTACCGCCCTGTATTGTCCTGCACTGTCCTTAATGTCTACTTTATGTAAACCCTTGTGGTTAATAAAGAAAACATTACACGCAGAAATGCCCATTTGTACCGCCCTGTATTGTCCTGTACTGTCCTTAATGTCTACTTTATGTAAACCCTTGTGGTTAATAAAGAAAACATTACACGCAGAAATGCCCATTTGTACCGCCCTGTACTGTCCTGCACTGTCCTTAATGTCTACTTTATGTAAACCCTTGTGGTTAATAAAGAAAACATTACACGCAGAAATGCCCATTTGTACCGTCCTGTACTGTCCTTAATGTCTACTTTATGTAAACCCTTGTGGTTAATAGAGAAAACATTACACGCAGAAATGCCCATTTGTACCGCCCTGTACTGTCCTTAATGTCTACTTTATGTAAACCCTTGTGGTTAATAAAGAAAACATTACACGCAGAAATGCCCATTTGTACCGCCCTGTACTGTCCTTAATGTCTACTTTATGTAAACCCTTGTGGTTAATAAAGAAAACATTACACGCAGAAATGCCCATTTGTACCGCCCTGTACTGTCCTTAATGTCTACTTTATGTAAACCCTTGTGGTTAATAAAGAAAACATTACACGCAGAAATGCCCATTTGTACCGTCCTGTACTGTCCTGTACTGTCCTTAATGTCTACTTTATGTAAACCCTTGTGGTTAATAAAGAAAACATCTATTATTATTATTTATCTACTCTGAGTATATATCTGTAAATTAAAGGTGGAAAACTGGGAGAGGGCACTTGCCTTGGTGGTCAGGGTCATTGTGGCTTTTTACTGGGCTTTCACCACAAATGTCCCTCCGAAGTCTCCCCCCCCCCCCCCCTATTGGGGAATTTTTCATTGTTATTTTCATTGTTATTTTTGTTACATTCTCTGTTTTTGTTTTTTACACGCAGAAATGCCCATTTGTACCGTCCTGCATTGTCCTGTACTGTCCTTAATGTCTACTTTATGTAAACCCTTGTGGTTAATAAAGAAAACATTACACGCAGAAATGCCCATTTGTACCGCCCTGTA
>OZ024766.1:6293916-6298916 GCA_964016885.1 Eledone cirrhosa
GCTACTAACACTATTACTACTATCGAAACGGCCGGAGCTCAGCCGTCGGGCTCCTGGCCCTATATATATATATATATATATATATATATATATATATATATATAGGAAAATGTATGCCCCCCGACGGCAGAGCTCAATCCGTTTCTCCGTCCAGGAATAGCTATTGAAACGGCTTGAGCTCTGCCGTCGGGGGGTCATAAAATATCTAGAACTCCGGCGCCTGAGCTCCAGCCATTTCGACTGCTAGATCCAAACTGACTTCAATCTAGTTGTTGACACGGCCAGAGCTCAGCCGTCGGGGTCCTGATTCTTTTCATATATATATAGAAGTAGTAAAACAAGTGAGTTCACCATACAGAGAACAATTGCTCTCTGTATGGTGAACTAACTGTTGTGTTACCACTTCTATTTAACTCATCCCATGGACTGAGTGCTCTACCACTACGGATATTACCTTCCAGTGTTCTCTCTCTCTCTCTCTCTCTCTCTCTCTCTCTTTGTGTAAATGAAGTAATTTCGTCGGAAAGGTCCAGGAAAAAAGAGTGCTCTATGTAGGTTACAGAGCTTATTAGTTATGTAATAAACAACATAAGGTAATTATTTCATTTACCAGTGGTTTCTTGAAAGCAAACAAATTTTGCTTTCAATCATCAGAATATATATATAGAAATGCCAGTTGAAGGAAGACGTGGTAGAGGTAGACCACGAAAAACATGGGCGGAGGTGGTGAGAACAGACCTCGGATCATTGAAGCTCACGGTGGAGATGACGAGGGACCGTGACGAGTGGAGAGATGCTGTGCTGAATAAGACACGTCCCACCCTTGCAAGCAGGGAAAAGCGGACGTAAAATGATGATGATGATGATGATGATATATGGAGGCACATGGCTTAGTGGTTAGAGCATTGGCTTTGCAATCGAAAGGTTGTGAGTTCAATTCTCAGATCGGGTGATGTGTTGTGTCCTTGAGCAAGACACTTTATTTCACGTGGCTCCAGTTTACTCAGCTGTAGAAATGAGATTATAGGGACTGGGATCCCTATCATTCGTGGAGGTGCCACGGCAAAAAAGCACCCAGCACTCACTGTAAAGTGGTCGTGGAGGTGCCACGGCAAAAAAGCACCCAGCACTCACTGTAAAGTGGTCGTGGAGGTACCACGGCAAAAAAGCACCCAGCACTCACTGTAAAGTGGTCGTGGAGGTGCCACGGCAAAGAAGCACCCAGCACTCACTGTAAAGTGGTCGTGGAGGTGCCACGGCAAAAAAGCACCCAGCACTCACTGTAAATGAGGTTGGTGTTAGGAAGGGCATTCAGCTGTAGAAATCAAGTCAGAATCAGTTCCCGTCCCACCCTTGCAAGCAGGGAAAAGTGGACGTAAAATGAAATGATGATGAATGATGATATATTTCAATCATCAGAATATATATATATATATATATTAAAATAACAAATTAAAGTTTAAGCAAAGAATTTCTGCTTTCACCCTTATCAAGCCCTCTTCGGATTTTAGTCTTCACATTTATTATTACTAGATATATAAAAGAATCGATTGACTTTCGTCAAGTTGGACCGAGGAAACAATGTTTCCGTTGGTCTTTCAAGTTGCTAATACTATCTATCGGTCACAACTCCAGGTAGAAGGAGCAACGTGAAATAAAGTGACTTGCTCAAGGACATAACGCATCGCCCGGTCCAGGAATCGAACTCACAACCTCAAGATTGTGAATCCAATTATCTAACAACTCAATATGTATGTTTATATATATATATATATATATTGTAAATGTGGTTGGTGTTAGGAAGGGCATCCAGCTGTAGAAAACCCGCCAGACAGTCCACGCTGTAATGTGGCCGTGTAGGCAACACGGTAAAAACCTCCCAGCCCCACACTGTAAATGTGGTTGGTGTTAGGAAGGGCATCCAGCTGTAGTAAACCTGCCAGACAGTCCTATGCGAGCAAGACAACCACTCTTGCCTCAAGTGGGAAAACTCCCGTCCAAACCCATGCAAGCGTGGAACATGGACGTTAAACGATGATGATGATGATCATGATCATATATATATATATATATATATATATATATATATATATATATATATATATAAATTTAAATAATTTTAAAAGCCATACAATGCATTAGAAAATTAAAGATGTCAAGTTAAAAATAGAATCTTACCTTAGCAAATTTATTAAATTTGCTAAGGTAAGATTCTACTATTAACTTGGTAAGACTCTACTATTAACTTGGTAAGACTCTACTATTAACTTGGTAAGACTCTACTATTAACTTGGTAAGACTCTACTATTAACTTGGTAAGACTTTACTATTAACTTGGTAAGACTCTACTATTAACTTGGTAAGACTTTACTATTAACTTGGTAAGACTTTACTATTAACTTGGTAAGACTCTACTATTAACTTGGTAAGACTCTACTATTAACTTGGTAAGACTCTACTATTAACTTGGTAAGACTCTACTATTAACTTGGTAAGACTCTACTATTAACTTGGTAAGACTCTACTATTAACTTGGTAAGACTCTACTATTAACTTGGTAAGACTTTACTATTAACTTGGTAAGACTCTACTATTAACTTGGTAAGACTCTACTATTAACTTGGTAAGACTCTACTATTAACTTGGTAAGACTCTACTATTAACTTGGTAAGACTCTATTAACTTGGTAAGACTCTACTATTAACTTGGTAACATTCTACTATTAACTTGGTAAGACTTTACTATTAACTTGGTAAGACTCTACTATTAACTTGGTAAGATTCTACCATTAACTTGGTAAGAATCTACTAATGCATTGTATGGTAGAGGTTGTGATAGCTAACCTCACATCTCTAGGACTGGTAGAAGAGATGTTGAAGGAATGGCACAAGTGGAGAGAAGCTGGGTTGAAAAGGACTTGTCCAACCCATGCAAGTGTGGGAGAATGGACATAAAAACAATGATGATGATGATATTTTGATTCTCTAAAGTATGTGCTACGTTTCAACATAAATATTTATTAGTTCACATAGATAATTTAATATCTGTCATATCTAATAATATATTTATTAAGTTCCACTGGACTTTTGGACTAGGTTTACATAATTTAATGACAGTATATGTGGTGTGTGTGTAAGAGGGATCAGATGTTGTTTACTCGAGAGAAGGCTACGTTGGTATGGTCACGTGGTGCGCATGAAAGACGACAGCTGTATAACAAAGTACAGGGCAATAAAAATAGACGGTAGCTACGGAGTAGGCAGACCCAGAAAAACCTGGGACGAGCTGATAAATTCCGACCTCACACACTTACACCTCTCCAAGACAATGTCACTGGACCGAGATCTTTGGCGGTACTCAGTAACAGAGAAGACCCGCCTTACCTAAATACAAAGTAAAACCTACTACAGTCAGTAGGCATCTCTAACAAAATACAACCCCGTCCCACCACTCCCACCCCATTCACACCGCCCCTTTCAATGTAAAGTTATGTTGGTGCCATAACATCCAGGCCGAAACAAATGAGATCGTGTAGGTGTCACGACAAAAAACACACAGTCCACGCTGTAATGTGACCGTGTAGGTAACACGGTAAAAACCTCCCAGTCCCACACTGTAAACGTGGTTGGTGTTAGGAAGGGCATCCAGCTGTAGAAAACCTGCCAGACAGTCCTATGCGAGCAAGACAATCACTCTTGCCTCAAGTGGGAAAACTCCCGTCCAAACCCATGCAAGCGTGGAACAGGGACGTTAAACTATGATGATATATGTATATATATCTATATATATCTATATATATGAAGGCACATGGCTTAGTGGTTAGAGCATTGGCCTTGCAATCGAAAGGTTGTGTGTTCAATTCTCAGACCGGGTGATGTGTTGTTTCCTTGAGCAAGACACTTTATTTCACATTGCTCCAGTTTACTCAGCTGTAGAAATGAGATGATAGGGACTGGGGTCCCTATCATTCCACTGCAAAGTGGTCGTGGAGGTGCCACGGTAAAAAAGCACCCAGCACTCACTGTAAATGAGGTTGGTGTTAGGAAGGGCATCCAGCTGTAGAAATCAAGCCAGAATCAGTTTCCGTCCCACCCTTGCAAGCAGGGAAAAGCGGACATTAATTGAAATGATGATGATGATATATATATACAATATATTAATAAATGGAAACTATATTTATAAAACCATAATTATTTTATTATATATATTTAACTATCCTGCGAATTTTCAACCGTCAAGGTTATTTTCCATGGTTATGTCACTATTTATAAAACAAATTTTGTATTTTATCTGATGAAAGCACACCAAGATTGCCTTGGTTGCCCTTGAAATATATATAATAAAATAATTATGGTATTATAAATATAGTTTCCATTTATTAATGTATTGAATATTTACTCCAGTAAACTGTTGAGTGCTTTATATCAGTTATAAACTTTTAAGTTTGTTGGAATCCCAACAAATTAAATATAACATCTACATATATATATATGTATGTATGTGTGTATATATATATATATATATATATATATATGTATATATAGGGTAAAGAGTCAGGACCCCGACGGCTGGGCTCTGTCTGTTTCAACAGCTAGATCTGAGTAGTTTGGTTCTAGCTGTCCCAATAAAGTACCAGTAATACACTGGGGTAATTGCTGGCCTTGTGCCCCCAAAAGTAGAAACAATTATTACGGGGGTCTATAAAATAAAGTACCAGTAATACACTGGGGTAATTGCTGGCCTTGTGCCCCCAAAGTAGAAACAATTATTACAGGGTTGATACAATAAAGTACCAGTAATACACTGGGGTAATTGCTGGCCTTGTGCCCCCAAAAGTAGAAACAATTATTACAGGGTTGATACAATAAAGTACCAGTAATACACTGGGGTAATTGCTGGCCTTGTGCCCCCAAAAGTAGAAACAATTATTACGGGGTCGATAAAAATAAAGTACCAGTAATACACTGGGGTAATTGCTGGCCTTGTGCCCCCAAAAGTAG
>OZ024766.1:6306416-6321416 GCA_964016885.1 Eledone cirrhosa
CAATATGGTTTGTCTGACTCGATTTAACATAATAAATCAATAAAAATAACAAACCTATATCGGGCAACTTCTGTTTGATTCCCAGACAGATCTAAATCTGTTTTGCAAGAATTATTGCGGACGCCATGCTTTCTTGCACAGTTACGTCCCTTTACAGTCTGAGTTCAAATCCCGCCGAGGTTAACTTTGCCTTTCATCCTTACGGGGTCGATAAAATAAAGTACCAGTTATCATTATCATCATCATTATCATCACCGTTTTACGTCCGTTCTTCCACGCTAGCATGGGTTAGACGGGTTGTCCTGTTGTGTGCAGTGTCTGGTCGGCTGACCATGCCTTGCTCATACAGGAACTGATTTGGCTTGATTTCTACAGCTGGATGCCCTTCCTAACACCAACCTCATTTACAGTGAGTGCTGGGTGCTTTTTCGTGGCGCCTACACCTCCACTTTACAGTGTTGGCTGGGTGCTTTTTTGCCGTCGCACCTCCACGACCACCTTGCTTCAGCTTGTACCTATGGGAGGTCGGGTACTCTGTATTACTGTGTGACGCCAGAGGTCACGGTCGTGTGTCATTGTCTTTGAGAGGTGTAATTGGGTAAGGTCGGCTTTTATCACCTCATCCCAGGTCATCTTGGGTAATTGCTGGCCTTGTGCCAAAAGTAGAAACAATTATTACGGGGTTGATAAAATAAAGTACCAGTAATACACTGGAGTAATTGCTGGCCTTGTGCCAAAAGTAGAAACAATTATTACGGGGTTGATAAAATAAAGTACCAGTAATACACTGGGGTAATTGCTGGCCTTGTGCCAAAAGTAGAAACAATTATTACGGGGTTGATAAAATAAAGTACCAGTAATACACTGGGGGTAAGTGCTGGCCTTGTGCCAAAAGTAGAAACAATTATTACGGGGTTGATAAAATAAAGTACCAGTAATACACTGGGGTAATTGCTGGCCTTGTGCCAAAAGTAGAAACAATTATTACGGGGTTGATAAAATAAAGTACCAGTAATACACTGGGGGTAAGTGCTGGCCTTGTGCCAAAAGTAGAAACAATTATTACGGGGTTGATAAAATAAAGTACCAGTAATACACTGGGGTAATTGCTGGCCTTGTGCCAAAAGTAGAAACAATTATTACGGGGTTGATAAAATAAAGTACCAGTAATACACTGGGGTAAGTGCTGGCCTTGTGCCTAAAGTAGAAACAATTATTACGGGGTTGATAAAATAAAGTACCAGTAATACACTGGGGTAAGTGCTGGCCTTGTGCCAAAAGTAGAAACAATTATTACGGGGTTGATAAAATAAAGTACCAGTAATACACTGGGGTAATTGCTGGCCTTGTGCCAAAAGTAGAAACAATTATTACGGGGTTGATAAAATAAAGTACCAGTAATACACTGGGGTAAGTGCTGGCCTTGTGCCTAAAGTAGAAACAATTATTACGGGGTTGATAAAATAAAGTACCAGTAATACACTGGGGTAAGTGCTGGCCTTGTGCCAAAAGTAGAAACAATTATTACGGGGTTGATAAAATAAAGTACCAGTAATACACTGGGGTAATTGCTGGCCTTGTGCCAAAAGTAGAAACAATTATTACGGGGTTGATAAAATAAAGTACCAGTAATACACTGGGGTAATTGCTGGCCTTGTGCCAAAAGTAGAAACAATTATTACGGGGTTGATAAAATAAAGTACCAGTAATACACTGGGGGTAAGTGCTGGCCTTGTGCCAAAAGTAGAAACAATTATTACGGGGTTGATAAAATAAAGTACCAGTAATACACTGGGGTAATTGCTGGCCTTGTGCCAAAAGTAGAAACAATTATTACGGGGTTGATAAAATAAAGTACCAGTAATACACTGGGGGTAAGTGCTGGCCTTGTGCCAAAAGTAGAAACAATTATTACGGGGTTGATAAAATAAAGTACCAGTAATACACTGGGGTAATTGCTGGCCTTGTGCCAAAAGTAGAAACAATTATTACGGGGTTGATAAAATAAAGTACCAGTAATACACTGAGGTAATTGCTGGCCTTGTGCCTAAAGTTAAAAACAATTATTGGGAGCTAGAATTTGTAGTGAGAGTTGCCTCCCTTGTTATGACGTCAAGTCAAAGCATTGCCTAGCTAAGAAACAGTTGGACTGCAGCCTCTGAACTGATAACAGCTTCCTAGGGTCCCCCATCAAAGAACCTAGGGATCGACATGCATTCCGATCCTTTCTTACTGCTGTTTGCTAACATAGAGCTCCAGGTATGAACTAACATTTAGACACACGCCACTCCATCAATAAAACATTTGTTACGTTGATAAGCTCTGTTGTTTTTATTCTGATACCAGTGCATGCACTACCAATAACTTCCAGTGAATTCAATGGAGTTATATCATATACACCACTACACCACTACCACTACACCACTACCACTAGATCACCACCACCAAACCAGCCATGACACTCACTCACCACTACCACCACTACCACCACTACACCACCACCACACCACCACTACCACTACACCATCACCACACCACCACTACCACTACACCACCACCACCAAACCAGCCATGACACTCACTCACCACCACCACCGCACCACCATCACACCACCACCACTACCACTAAACCACCACCACTACACCACCACCACTACACTACCATGCCACTCACCATCCAATCTATTCTTCCCAGAAACCCAGTCCCCTTCCACAACTACAACCAACATGTAGACACCACACCACCACCACTACACCACCACCACTACACCACCACCACTACACCACCACCACTACACCACCACCACCAGCACCACCACTACACCACCATCAGCACCACCGCTACACCACCACACTACATCACTAAACCACCACACCGCCACCACCACTACACCATCACCACCACCACTACACTACCATGCCACTCACCATCCAATCTATTCTTCCCAGAAACCCAGTCCCCTTCCACAACTACAACCAACATGTAGACACCACACCACCACCACTACACCACCACCACCAGCACCACCACTACACCACCACCAGCACCACCACTACACCACCACACTACATCACTAAACCACCACACCGCCACAACCACCACCACCACCACACCACCACCACTACACTACCATGCCACTCACCATCCAATCTATTCTTCCCAGAAACCCAGTCCCCTTCCACAACTACAACCAACATGTAGACACCACACCACCACCACTACACCACCACCACCAGCACCACCACTACACTACCACCAGCACCACCACTACACCACCACACTACATCACTAAACCACTACACCGCCACAACCACCACCACCACCACACCACCACCACTACACTACCATGCCACTCACCATCCAATCTATTCTTCCCAGAAACCCAGTCCCCTTCCACAACTACAACCAACATGTAGACACCACACCACCACCACTACACCACCACCACCACCACACCACCACCACCACCACCACTACACCACTAAACCACCACACCGCCACAACCACCACCACACCACCACCACTACACTACCATGCCACTCACCATCCAATCTATTCTTCCCAGAAACCCAGTCCCCTTCCACAACTACAACCAACATGTAGACACCACACCACCACCACTACACCACCACCACCAGCACCACCACTACACTACCACCAGCACCACCACTACACCACCACACTACATCACTAAACCACTACACCGCCACAACCACCACCACCACCACACCACCACCACTACACTACCATGCCACTCACCATCCAATCTATTCTTCCCAGAAACCCAGTCCCCTTCCACAACTACAACCAACATGTAGACACCACACCACCACCACTACACCACCACCACCACCACACCACCACCACCACCACCACTACACCACTAAACCACCACACCGCCACAACCACCACCACACCACCACCACTACACTACCATGCCACTCACCATCCAATCTATTCTTCCCAGAAACCCAGTCCCCTTCCACAACTACAACCAACATGTAGACACCACACCACCACCACTACACCACCACCACCAGCACCACCACTACACCACCACCACACCACCACCACCACCACCACCACCACACCACCACCACTACACCACCACCACTACACCACCACCACTACACCACCACCACCACCACCACACCACCACCACCACCACCACTGCACCACCACTACACCACCACACTACATCACTAAACCACCACACCGCCACAACCACCACCACCACCACACCACCACCACTACACTACCATGCCACTCACCATCCAATCTATTCTTCCCAGAAACCCAGTCCCCTTCCACAACTACAACCAACATGTAGACACCACACCACCACCACTACACCACCACCACCACCACCACCACTACACCACCACCACTACACCACCACCACTACACCACCACACTACATCACACCACCACCACCACCACCACTACACCACCACCACTACACCACCACACTACATCACTAAACCACCACACCGCCACAACCACCACCACCACCACACCACCACCACTACACTACCATGCCACTCACCATCCAATCTATTCTTCCCAGAAACCCAGTCCCCTTCCACAACTACAACCAACATGTAGACACCACACCACCACCACTACACCACCACCACCACCACCACACCACCACCACCACCACACCACTACACCACCACCACCACCACCACTACACTACCATTGCCACTAATCCATCCATGCCACTCACCATCCAATCTATTCTTCCCAGAAACCCAGTCCCCTTCCACAACTACAACCAACATGTAGACAGTGACCCTGCCGTCTGTGCTGCCATCAGTCGCTACACCACCACCACCACACCACTACACCACCACCACCACCACCACACCACCACCACCACCACTACACCACCACCACTACCACTAATCCATCCATGCCACTCACCATCCAATCTATTCTTCCCAGAAACCCAGTCCCCTTCCACAACTACAACCAACATGTAGACACCACACCACCACCACTACACCACAACCACCACCACCACCACACCACCACCACTACACTACCATGCCACTCACCATCCAATCTATTCTTCCCAGAAACCCAGTCCCCTTCACAACTACAACCAACATGTAGACACCACACCACCACCACCAGCACCACCACTACACCACCACACTACATCACTAAACCACCACACCGCCACAACCACCACCACCACCACACCACCACCACTACACTACCATGCCACTCACCATCCAATCTATTCTTCCCAGAAACCCAGTCCCCTTCCACAACTACAACCAACATGTAGACACCACACCACCACCACTACACCACCACCACCACCACCACCACCACCACCACCACCACCACACCACCACTACCACTAATCCATCCATGCCACTCACCATCCAATCTATTCTTCCCAGAAACCCAGTCCCCTTCCACAACTACAACCAACATGTAGACACCACACCACCACCACTACACCACCACCACCACCACCACACCACCACCACCACCACACCACTACACCACCACCACCACCACCACTACACTACCATTGCCACTAATCCATCCATGCCACTCACCATCCAATCTATTCTTCCCAGAAACCCAGTCCCCTTCCACAACTACAACCAACATGTAGACAGTGACCCTGCCGTCTGTGCTGCCATCAGTCGCTACAAATACTACAAACACATCGAGAAGATCAACGCCACTCAATCGGATCATCCAAGTAGTCCATTGATCTTTGTAAGTATTCCTTCTTTGCCTTCTTCGCCTTCTTTGCCTTCTTCGTCTTCTTCTTTGCCTTCTCTTTGCCTTCTTCTTTGCCTTCTTCTTCTTTGCCTTCTTCTTCTTTACCTTCTTCTTCTTTGCCTCCTTCTTTGTCTCCTTCTTTGCCTCCTTCTTTGCCTTCTTCTTTGCCTTCTTCTTCTTTGCCTTCTTCTTCTTTGCCTTCTTCTTCTTTGCCTTCTTCTTCTTCTTTGCCTCCTTCTTTTCCTTCTTCTTTGCCTCCTTCTTTGCCTTCTTCTTTGCCTTCTTCTTCTTTGCCTTCTTCTTCTTTGCCTCCTTCTTTTCCTTCTTCTTCTTTGCCTCCTTCTTTTCCTTCTTCTTTGCCTCCTTCTTTGCCTTCTTCTTTGCCTTCTTCTTCTTCTTTGCCTTCTTCTTCTTTGCCTTCTTCTTTGCCTTCTTCTTCTTTGCCTTCTTCTTCTTTGCCTTCTTCTTCTTCTTTGCCTTCTTCGTCTTTGCCTTCTTTGCCTTCTTCTTTGCCTTCTTCTTTGCCTTCTTCTTTGCCTTCTTTGCCTTCTTCTTCTTCTTCTTTGCCTTCTTCTTCTTCTTCTTCTTTGCCTTCTTCTTCTTCTTTGCCTTCTTCTTCTTCTTTGCCTTCTTCGTCTTCTTTGCCTTCTTCGTCTTCTTCTTTGCCTTCTTCTTTGCCTTCTTCGTCTTCTTTGCCTTCTTCGTCTTCTTCTTTGCCTTCTTCTTTGCCTCCTTCTTTGCCTTCTTCTTCTTCTTCTTTGCCTTCTTCTTCTTCTTTGCCTTCTTCTTCTTTGTCCTTCTTCTTCTTTGTCCTTCTTCTTCTTTGTCCTTCTTCTTCTTTGTCCTTCTTCTTCTTCATCTTCTTTTTCTTCATCTTCTTCTTGAGAGGGTCGAGGGGTCAGAGCCCTCAAGTACTCATCCCAGAAGGTCCTGTCAGAAGCAATAGTCTGATGCTGACCTTTTGATATTGCCACCAACCTGGAAAAAAAGAGGTTGAAATAAAAAAAAAAAAAAAAATAAAAAGATTAGGGTTCACATTACATATTTCTTCTTCTTTGTCACCCACTTATTCCTGAGAGGGTCGTGGGGGGTCAAAGTCCTCAAACACTCCCTCCAGTGGGTCCTGTCAGAAACAAACGTCTCCAACTGATCTGGTTGGATCCCAAAGAGAGACCAGCCAAGCTCAGGGATGTTATCCAAACATCTTGCTCGGGGTCTACCCCTGGGTCTCCTGTCGGTTGGGTTTGCCTGTAAAATCTGTCCAGTGATTCTTTCCTGAGACATTCTAACCACATGTCTGTAGTATCAGAGCTGTGATCTCTCAATCCAGAGATTCTTTCCTGAGACATTCTAACCACATGTCCATAGTATCAGAGCTGTGATCTCTCAATTCAGAGATTCTTTCCTGAGACATTCTAACCACATGTCCATAGTATTAGAGCTGTGATCTCTCTATTCAGAGATTCTTTCCTGAGACATTCTAACCACATGTCTGTAGTATCAGAGCTGTGATCTCTCAATTCAGAGATACTTTCCTGAGACATTCTAACCACATGTCTGTAGTATTAGAGCTGTGATCTCTCTATTCAGAGATTCTTTCCTGAGACATTCTAACCACATGTCTGTAGTATCAGAGCTGTGATCTCTCAATTCAGAGATTCTTTCCTGAGACATTCTAACCACATGTCTGTCGTATCAGAGCTGTGATCTCTCAATTCAGTGATTCTTTCCTGAGACATTCTAACCACATGTCTGTAGTATCAGAGCTGTGATCTCTCAATTCAGAGATTCTATCCTCAGACATTCTAACCACATGTCTGTAGTATCAGAGCTGTGATCTCTCAATTCAGAGATACTTTCCTGAGACATTCTAACCTCATGTCCATAGTATTAGAGCTGTGATCTCTCTATTCAGAGATTCTTTCCTGAGACATTCTAACCACATGTCTGTAGTATCAGAGCTGTGATCTCTCAATTCAGAGATACTTTCCTGAGACATTCTAACCTCATGTCCATAGTATTAGAGCTGTGATCTCTCTATTCAGAGATTCTTTCCTGAGACATTCTAACCACATGTCTGTAGTATCAGAGCTGTGATCTCTCAATTCGGAGATACTTTCCTGAGACATTCTAACCTCATGTCCATAGTATTAGAGCTGTGATCTCTCTCTTCAGAGATTCTTTCCTGAGACATTCTAACCACATGTCTGTAGTATCAGAGCTGTGATCTCTCAATTCAGAGATTCTATCCTCAGACATTCTAACCACATGTCTGTAGTATCAGAGCTGTGATCTCTCAATTCAGAGATTCTTTCCTGAGACATTTTTGCTCAAGGTCTACCCCTGGGTCTCCTGCTGGTTCGTTTTGCTCGTAAAATCTGTCCTGTTGTTGCTGTTATTGTTGTTGTTGTTGTTTTTATGATTACTGTTGTTGTTGCTACTGTTTCTATCTGTAGACTATGCCTGACCATGTCGTTCCACCACAGTTCATCACAATTGTCTCAATATCAAACACGGTCGAAGCAAAACAGGGCAGCCTTGTCACTATGTAAGTAGGGTTTGATAAATACACATATTGTGAAGGTCCTGGGAGTGAGACAGAAGATATAATAGAGGCACATGGCTTAGTGGTTAGAGCATTGGCCTTGCAATCAAAAGGTTGTGAGTTCAATTCTCAGACCGGGTGATGTGTTGTTTCCTTGAGCAAGACACTTTATTTCACATTGCTCCAGTTTACTCAGCTGTAGAAATGAGATGATAGGGACTGGGGTCCCTATCATTCCACTGCAAAGTGGTCGTGGAGGTGCCACGGCAAAAAAGCACCCAGCACTCACTGTAAATGAGGTTGGTGTTAGGAAGGGCATCCAGCTGTAGAAATGAGATGATAGGGACTGGGGTCCCTATCATTCCACTGCAAAGTGGTCGTGGAGGTGCCACGGCAAAAAAGCACCCAGCACTCACTGTAAATGAGGTTGGTGTTAGGAAGGGCATCCAGCTGTAGAAATGAGATGATAGGGACTGGGGTCCCTATCATTCCACTGCAAAGTGGTCGTGGAGGTGCCACGGCAAAAAAGCACCCAGCACTCACTGTAAATGAGGTTGGTGTTAGGAAGGGCATCCAGCTATAGAAATGAGATGATAGGGACTGGGGTCCCTATCATTCCACTGCAAAGTGGTCGTGGAGGTGCCACGGCAAAAAAGCACCCAGCACTCACTGTAAATGAGGTTGGTGTTAGGAAGGGCATCCAGCTGTAGAAATGAGATGATAGGGACTGGGGTCCCTATCATTCCACTGCAAAGTGGTCGTGGAGGTGCCACGGCAAAAAAGCACCCAGCACTCACTCACTGTAAATGAGGTTGGTGTTAGGAAGGGCATCCCGCTGTAGAAATCAAGCCAGAATCAGTTCCCATCCCACCCTTGCAAGCAGGGAAAAGCAGACGTAAAATGATGATGATGATGATTAGATATCAAATGATATATATTATATATAAATATAGGGCGGTGGATTGGCAGTATTGGGAGAGGGTCGGACGCCATGCTTTGATGTATAGAGTTACGGCCCTTGCCATTCTGATTTCAAATCCCGCCGAGGTTAACTTTGCCTTTCATCCTTACGGGGTCGATAAAATAAAGTACCAGTAATGCACTGGGGTAATTGCTGGCCTTGTGCCAAAAGTAGAAACAATTACTACGGGGTTGATAAAATAAAGTACCAGTAATGCACTGGGGTAATTGCTGGCCTTGTGCCAAAAGTAGAAACAATTATTACGGGGTTGATAAAATAAAGTACCAGTAATGTACTGGGGTAATTGCTGGCCTTGTGCCAAAAGTAGAAACAATTATTACAGGGTTGATAAAATAAAGTACCAGTAATGCACTGGGGTAATTGCTGGCCTTGTGCCAAAAGTAGAAACAATTATTACAGGGTTGATAAAATAAAGTACCAGTAATGCACTGGGGTAATTGCTGGCCTTGTGCCAAAAGTAGAAACAATTACTACGGGGTTGATAAAATAAAGTACCAGTAATGTACTGGGGTAATTGCTGGCCTTGTGCCAAAAGTAGAAACAATTATTACGGGGTTGATAAAATAAAGTACCAGTAATGCACTGGGGTAATTGCTGGCCTTGTGCCAAAAGTAGAAACAATTATTACAGGGTTGATAAAAATAAAGTACCAGTAATACACTGGGGTAATTGCTGGCCTTGTGCCAAAAGTAGAAACAATTATTACGGGGTTGATAAAATAAAGTACCAGTAATGCACTGGGGTAATTGCTGGCCTTGTGCCCCCAGAAGTAGAAACAATTATTACGGGGTTGATAAAATAAAGTACCAGTAATGCACTGGGGTAATTGCTGGCCTTGTGCCCCCAGAAGTAGAAACAATTATTTTTTTTCAAATTTTTGTTTGTCAAAATTAGAGTTAGGGTTCTCGAGGACGAAGGGTCTTTGGCCCCGGGAAATATGGTATATATATATATACATATATATAAATGTATATATATTATATTATTTATCGCATATCAATTAATAGGCGGTGGATTGGCAGTATCGGCAGAGTCGGACACCCTGTTTTGCCGCATAGAGTTACGGCCCTTTACTGTCTGAGTTTTAAATCCCTGCCTTTCATCCTTACAGGGTCGATAAAATAAAGTACCAGTAATGCACTGGGGTAATTGCTGGCTTTGTGCCAAAAGTAGAAACAATTATAATAGTTACGTCCCTTTATATTCTGAGTTAGAATCCCACCGAGGTTAACTTTGCCTTTCATCCTTACGGGGTCGATAAAATAAAGTACCAGCAACGCACTGGGGTCTATTTAATCGACCCCCCCCCCCAATTGCTGGCCTTGTGCCTGTACTAGAAACCATTACATATAAATTAATGATTTTATTTATTATATATTATTTACAATTTGTGTGTAGGTAGGTCCCTCTGGAAATAGGGCTTGGGGTCACTGAGGGTATTATGTGGCCCTGGGATGGGGAAGTGGCCCCAAAGAGTTTCAGAACCTCTGGTCTATCTCGACCATGCGACAATGCTCTTCATACACAAACCTTTTACAATCTCTCTCTCTTTAGATTCTCCTTATGGAACACTATGATGGGGACCTCAATACTGAGTATTCCCTGGGCCCTTAAAATGGTAAGTTGATCCTTTTTGAAATACAGAAGGGGTGGAAATCTACTCCTTGTTCTTTGTTTTGTAAAATAAAAAAAAAAAAACTGGGCTGGGCCCTAATTTAACTCTGAAATATGAGACATTAACCCTTTAACATTACTCTATATATACTATTGTATTTTCACAGTAAAGGCTTTACCTCACATAATACCTCACATAACATTTACATTACTCTATATATACTATTGTATTTTCACAGTAAAGGCTTTACCTCACATAATATCTCACATAACATTTACATTACTCTGTATATACTATTGTATTTTCACAGTAAAGGCTTTACCTCACATAATATCTCACATAACATTTACATTACTCTATATATACTATTGTATTGTCACAGTAAAGGCTTTACCTCACATAATACCTCGCATAACATACTATTGTATTTTCACAGTAAAGGCTTTACCTCACATAATACCTCACATAACATTTACATTACTCTATATATACTATTGTATTGTCACAGTAAAGGCTTTACCTCACATAATACCTCGCATAACATACTATTGTATTTTCACAGTAAAGGCTTTACCTCACATAATACCTCACATAACATTTACATTACTCTATATATACTATTGTATTGTCACAGTAAAGGCTTTACCTCACATAATACCTCACATAACATTTACATTACTCTATATATACTATTGTATTTTCACAGTAAAGGCTTTACCTCACATAATATCTCACATAACATTTACATTACTCTATATATACTATTGTATTTTCACAGTAAAGGCTTTACCTCACATAATATCTCACATAACATTTACATTACTCTGTATATACTATTGTATTGTCACAGTAAAGACTTTACCTCACATAATATCTCACATAACATTTACATTACTCTATATATACTATTGTATTTTCACAGTAAAGGCTTTACCTCACATAATATCTCACATAACATTTACATTACTCTATATATACTATTGTATTTTCACAGTAAAGGCTTTACCTCACATAATATCTCACATAACATCTACATTACTCTATATATACTATTGTATTTTCACAGTAAAGGCTTTACCTCACATAATATCTCACATAACATCTACATTACTCTATATATACTATTGTATTTTCACAGTAAAGGCTTTACCTCACATAATATCTCACATAATATCGAAACTATGAGATTTTGATATTATTTATTTTGAGACCAATACCTTAACATCAGTTTGAACGGCCAGTTACAGCCAGTTTCAACAGAGAGAGGTGAGAAAATTCTGGTCGGATACATCCAGTTTAATTCATCCTACATGGCTGGAATGAAAACCAGTGTTGCGAAAAACTGAGACATTTTGCCCTCTCAGGGAATCCTGCGCAGTGCACTTTACATCTGAATTGAGTTCCACTGAAGCCGGTGGAGAAGGAAGTTCAAGTATCTCGGGGTGGAGTTCATGAGTGACTTTGCCCCTTCTCCCCTTAATGTTGCTGGCCTTGTTCCTAAAGCAGATATGGGTATAATTGTTGTTGTTGTTGTTGATCTTTCAGGCTGGTTTTGCCAATGGTATTGTACTACTTATTGTAATGGCAGCTTTGATGTGCTATTCTGCTTACCGAATCATCTCCATCACACAGGGCATGGGTGAGTATATACTACTACTACTACTACTACTACTACTACTACTACTACTACTACTACCACTACTACTACTACTACATATAAATTATACATACACAATACTCTATATATACATTCTCTACTCTATATATACATTCTCTACTCTATATATACATTATATACTCTATATATACTTCTCTACTCTATATATACATTCTCTACTCTATATATACATTATCTACTCTATATATACATTCTCTACTCTATATATACATTATATATTCTATATATACATTATATACTCTATATATACATTATCTACTCTATATATACATTCTCTACTCTATATATACATTATCTACTCTATATATACATTCTCTACTCTATATATACATTATATATTCTATATATACATTATATACTCTCTATATACATTATCTACTCTATATATACTTCTCTACTCTATATATACATTATATATTCCATATATACATTATCTACTCTATATATACATTATCTACTCTATATATACATTATATACATTATATATTCTATATATTCATTATATATACACTATATATACATACTCTATATATACATTATATATATATTATCTACTCTATATATATTATCTACTCTATATATACATTATATATATATTATCTACTCTATATATACATTATATATATATTATCTACTCTATATATACATTATATATACACTATATACTTTATATATTCATTATATATACACCATATATACATACTCTATATGTACATTATATATACATTATATATACACTCTATACACACTCTATATACTATATATACATTATATATACATTATATATATATACATTATTTTCTTTGAAATTTTTTACAGAGCTTCTCCTTGCACAAAACCTACAAAGGCTTTCAAAAATCGATATTGGGGGCCTTTGGAGACATTAAAAAAGTTTCCGTTATTTGTGTGAATTTTCGTGATTAAGTAAGACAAGAGTTATCTTTAAGTAAGACAAGAGTTATCTTTCGTAATTCGGATTTTAATTTACTGTTTGTACTTGAAACAAAAGGTACGCTTCCTTGAGACTAACAATATCATTTTGTATATTTCACAACCACCAATTTCTAACAGATTACTAAGTTAAGTTATAGATTTGACATTGTATAATTTATCATTTCAAGCTTGATGTTCAGACATTAAGTGATGAAATAACTTCTACAATATTATGCTTTGTACATAATCGTGTCTATTATTCACTTCACTTCTCTATTTAATGATGCGCTTTTACTGTTGTCAAAAACATTTATACCTGGACTGGATTTCTGTTGTTACATGGTATAATGGATGACACCGAGCTCACATATTAATTATTTCGCTGGAATAGTGCCTAAGGTTTTCATGTTTACATAAATTACATTTTTATTCTATGTATTCAAATTTACTTTGCTTAGTTTAATGAGCTACATCGAAAGCTACTTGAACTGTCCAAAGGACGGGTACTTTAGCTAGTTTATATATACATTCTCTATATATACATTATATATAGATACTCTATATATTCATTATATATGCACTATACTCTCTATATGTATATATACATTATATATACACTCTATATAATTTATATATACTCTATATATACATTATATATACATACTCTATATATTCATTATATATATGCACTATACTCTCTATATGTATATATACATTATATATACACTCTATATAATTTATATATACACATTATATATACTCTATATATACACTATATATACATTATATATACATACTCTATATATTCATTATATATGCACTATACTCTCTATATGTATATATACATTATATATACACTCTATATAATTTATATATACACATTATATATACTCTATATATACACTATATATACATTATATATACATACTCTATATATTCATTATATATGCACTATACTCTCTATATGTATATATACATTATATATACACTCTATATAATTTATATATACACATTATATATACTCTATATATACACTATATATACATTATATATACATACTCTATATATTCATTATATATGCACTATACTCTCTATATGTATATATACATTATATATACACTCTATATAATTTATATATACACATTATATATACTCTATATATACACTATATATACATTATATATACATACTCTATATATTCATTATATATGCATTATACTCTCTATATGTATATATACATTATATATACACGCTATATAATTTATATATACACATTATATATACTCTCTATATACACTATATATACATTATATATACATACTCTATATATTCATTATATATGCACTATACTCTCTATATATATACATTATATATACACTCTATATAATTTATATATACACATTATATATACTCTATATATACACTATGTATAATGTTGTCCAAGGGAAAGGTAATGGCTGATACAGCTTGGCACCAGTAATGTCACAGCATACTCTAT
>OZ024766.1:6331416-6341416 GCA_964016885.1 Eledone cirrhosa
AGTCGCTCCGATGTAATACCATTTCTGGTTGTCTGATTCGACCGTGCATTGGTAAACCAGGTTAGACTGCATTCATTCATTATGTAATGGACAGGTGTCAGGTAGGTGGCAGTTACAATATATCATCATCATCATCATCATTTTACGTCCGCTTTTCCCTGCTTGCAAGGGTGGGACGGGAACTGATTCTGGCTTGATTTCTACAGCTGGATGCGCTTCCTAACACCAACCTCATTTACAGTGAGTGCTGGGTGCTTTTTTGCCGTGACACCAACATGACCACTTTGCAGTGAGTGCTGGGTGCTTTTTTGCCCTGGCACCTTCACGGCCACTTTACAGTGAGTGCTGGGTGCTTTCTTTGCCGTGGCACCAACACGACCACTTTACAGTGTGGGCTGGGTGCTTTTTTGCCATGGCGCCTCCATGTCCACTTTACAGTGTAATGCTAGGGACCCCAGTCATTTCTACAGCTGAGTAAACTGGAGTAATGTGAAATAAAGTGTCTTGCTCAAGGAAACAACACATCACCCGGTCTGAGAATTGAACTCGCAACCTTTCGATTGCAAGGCCAATGCTCTAACCACTAAGCCATGTGCCTCCAATATATATATATATATATATATATATTTATCTATCTATCTCTCTCTCTCTCTAGTACTCTGCCCCAACGCCAACACCACGGGTCACACCAACTACAGCTACACACACCAGTCTCATCATAACCCCTACAAAGCCTTCAACAGCCTCGAGAGTACCGCAGGGACCAATATGGACCTTTACCACAAGATCTGGAGCCTAAAGCGTACAGTTCCCGTCTTCCTACTGTTTCTCCTTTTCCCGTTACTCAACTTCAAGTCACCGACTTTCTTCACCAAGTTTAATTCCTTGGGTAAGTATCTCATCTCATCTCATGTGATGTGGTGGCATTCAATCATTTTCCTCTCGTTTTTTTTTTTTTTTGTCGTATATTTTCTTCCCCCTGCTTCTTCTTCTTCATCTGGCAGTAGAATCGGTAGAGGGTCGGACGCCATGCTTTTGTGGCACGGAGTTACGGCCCTTTACTGTGTTCTGAGTTTAAACTCCCTGCCGAGGTTAACTTTGCCTTTCATCCTTACGGGGGTCGATAAAATAAAGTACCAGTAATACACTGGGGTAATTGCTGGCCTTGTGCCTAAAGTAGAAACAATTATTATTATTTGCAGGATAGAGTTACGGCCCTTTACTGTGATCTGAGTTCAAATCCTGTTGAGGTTAACTTTTCCTTTCATCCTGACAGGGTCGATAAAATAAAGTACCAGTAATACACTGGGCTCAATTTAAAATTGCAGGCCTTGTGCTCATTGTAGAAAGCATTATAAAGTACCAGTAATATACTGGGGTTGATTTAATTGATATATTGAGCCCCAACAGCCCCATATTTCTATATATTTCAGCTACGATCTCTAACATATTTAATGATTTTCACCAATTGTCTTTGGGTTGTTAGGCAAGGCCCCTAAGCGTCTTACATCTTTCGTCAATAGCTTTTGGATCCCTGATTTCATAAGCAGTGCCCAAATTACTGACAGAATCTTGCGCCATATATTGAGGCTCTAAGATTGGGGTCTGATCTGTGCCCAATTAACATGCTTCACCTAGCAAAATCGTTCAACAAAAAAGCCTTGGGAACCCCAACTTCATAAGCAGTGCCCAAATTTCTACCATCACGTTATTGCCAGACTCCTGCCTGACCACCATGTAGACACAAAAGTTGTGCCAATCGTCTTTGTGCTGCTAGGCATGGTCCCTAAACGCCTTACATCATTCAACAAAAGCCTTGGGAACCCCAACTTCATAAGCAGTGCCCAAATTTCTACCATCACGTTATTGCCAGACTCCTGCCTGACCACCATGTAGACACAAAAGTTGTGCCAATCGTCTTTGTGCTGCTAGGCATGGTCCCTAAACGCCTTACATCATTCAACAAAAGCCTTGGGAACCCCAACTTCATAAGCAGTGCCCAAATTTCTACCATCACGTTATTGCCAGACTCCTGCCTGACCACCATGTAGACACAAAAGTTGTGCCAATCGTCTTTGTGCTGCTAGGCATGGTCCCTAAACGCCTTACATCATTCAACAAAAGCCTTGGGAACCATAACTTTATAAGCAGTGCCCAAATCTCTACCATCGCTACCATTGCCAGGCTTCTGCGTAATATATTTACTGAGCCCCAGAGATGTTTTACAGCTGGATGCCCTCCCTAACAACAGCCCCATATTTCTATATATTTCAGCTACCATCTCTGTAACATATTTAATGATATTCAGTATCATCAAGGCCTCCCAGTGGGGTATCAACATTGAATTTAAAGTCAAAACCTCTGACCACTACTCACAAAGTAAGTTATACCGTCTCTCTGTGTCTGTCTCTCTCTTCCTCTCTCTCTTTCTTTCCCCCCTCTCTCTCTCTCTTGGGGAAAAGGAAACAAGATGAGGAGAAATTTACGTATTTACTTAAAACATCCCCTACTGCAGTTTCATTGAGTAAACCTCAGTATTGAGTACTGTGAAAATCTCCATATATATATGTCTATACTTGTGTGTGTGTATATATAAATATTGTTATACTTGGGGAGGGTCATAATTGTGTAATATTGCCAGAATTAATAACAGAACACACTCACTGTTTGGTTGGTTTTCGCTTTTCGCTTCTGTGTCTTTTATATCTATATATATGTGTTTGTGTCTATATTATATCTGTATTATTTTTGACCGTTGGTCAGTCAATGGCAACATTGAGGACCGAATAAATTAGATTACCGATATAAAAGACACAAAAGCGAAAACCAACCAAACAGTGAGTGTGTTCTGTTATTAATTCTGGCAATATTACACAAATATGACCCTCCCCAAGTATAACAATATTTGTTTCGACACACGATTTCATATAAAAAACCTCACAAAACTAATTCATCGCCGTTATATATATATATATATATATATATATATATATCAAAATGAAAATCCGAAGGCAAGGTAAAATTCCAATCATTTAATCACGACACGTTTCAATAAGAGATAGATATAGATCGATTGTGAAGCCATGATTGATTATCACTGATCTCATCAGGTGAAAATGAATTGTCTTCAAATTCTTGATATGAGGGAGAAAAAAACGATGTTCTCTCACAGAATTGAGGGAATGAATTCTGTGAGAGAACATCGTTTTTTTCTCCCTCATGTCAAGAATTTGAAGACAATTCATAATCGATCATGGCTTCCCAATCGATCTATCTCTTATTGAAACATGTCGTGATTAAATGATTGGAATTTTACCTTGCCTTCGGATTTTCATTTTGATACTTATGCTCCGTTTTACATCATCTAGCTGTTCCCTCGAATGGAATTGGAGATATACAAAAGCGTGGAGAACTTAATATTGCTAACATAAAGTTATTGGACCGTTTTACACAACCAATAATACACCTTACTATATAACTATATATATATATATATATATATATATATATATTGGGGGAGAAAAACACATGTATTCAGTCAGCCATCTTGGATAGTATATATATATATATATATCATTTCATTTTCATTTCATTTCATTTTACGTCCACTTTTCCCTGCTTGCAAGGGTGGGACAGGAACTGATTCTGGCTTGATTTCTACAGCTGGATGCCCTTCCTAACACCAACCTCATTTTACAGTGAGTGCTGGGTGCTTTTTTTTTGCCGTGGCACCTCCATGACCACTTTACAGTGGAATGATAGGGACCCCAGTCCCTATCATCTCATTTCTACAGCTGAGTAAACTGGAGCAATGTGAAATAAAGTGTCTTGCTCAAGGAAACAACACATCACCCGGTCTGAGAATTGAACTCACAATCTTTCGATTGCAAGCCCAATGCCCTAACCACTGAGCCATGTGCCTCCATATATATATATTGGGGGAGAAAAACACATGTATTCAGTCAGCCATCTTGGAGAGTATATATATATATATAATATTAAATAAATGGAAAACTATATTTATAAAACCATATTTATTTCATTATATATATTTCGGGGATATCATATTAACAATATGCTATGCCTTCATCAGACAAAATACAATATAAACAGTTTTATAGATAAATATATTCGACATACCGTAATATTTATTTCATTATATATATTTTCGGGGAAATATATATAATGAAATAAATATGGTTTTATAAATATAGTTTTCCATTTATTTAATATTGTAAATATACTCCAAATATTTGTCGAGTGCTTTTATATCAGTTATAAATATTTACTAGTTGTAACCCAACAATTTTAAATATAACCTTACATGTATATATATATATATATATATATATCTATATATATATATATATAAATTCAAAATATTAACAAATATAGACATTCGTGTGATCAAGTATATTTTATTATACATATTTCAGAGGTACTGAGCTATCTTCAACAGTACGTCCTCATCAGATAAAATAACATGATGCATGACATACCTTGACTAAGTAGTGGAGTGCTTCTAATCTATTGTAAAACTTTATTCATTGATTTATTCATTGAACCTTGTTTAACCTTTAAATATATATATATATATATATATATATATATATATATACTCTCCAAGATGGCTGACTGAATACATGTTTTTCTCACCCCAATGTTTTTCTCATTTTCCCTGTTCCTTCCTCTCATCACTCTTTACTTCCTATTTATCTTTTATTTCTAACTCTTTCTTTTGATGACGAAGGACTAGTGTCCGAAACTTTAAGACTCTCTTCCTTCTATTTCAAGCATTAAACTAATACATTTCTTCTATGTACTGTACCAAACGTTGTTATTTCTGTTATTACTTTGAAATATATATATATATATATATATAGGTACGTTATTCCGGGTTGAATCGGAGGTAACCACAGTAAGTAAGGTACTCAATACATTGCAGAGTATAAAAGTTTTAATATAGATGAGATTCTACAGGACTAGAACTGTTTCATTCTTTAGAAATCATCAGGAATCTCTGAGATTCCTGATGATTTCTAAAGAATGAAACGGTTCTAGTCCTGTAGAATCTCATCTCTCTCTCTCTCTCTCTCTCTCTCTCTCTCTCTCTCTCTCTCTCTCTCTCTCTCTCTCTCTCTCTCTCTCTCTCTCTCTCTCTCTCTATAGATGAGATTCTACAGGACTAGA
Source organism: Eledone cirrhosa (assembly GCA_964016885.1). Lineage (NCBI taxonomy): Eukaryota > Metazoa > Mollusca > Cephalopoda > Octopoda > Eledonidae > Eledone > Eledone cirrhosa. Next base: position 6,336,607 of record OZ024766.1, read on the forward strand.
ACTGTTTCACTCTTTAGAAATCATCAGCGATTCCTGATGATTTCTAAAGAATGAAACAGTTCTAGTCCTGTAGAATCTCATCTCTCTCTCTCTCTCTCTCTATCTATATATATATATATATATATAGATGAGATTCTACAGGACTAGAACTGTTTCATTCTTTAGAAATCATAAGCGATTCCTGATGATTTCTAAAGAATGAAACAGTTCTAGTCCTGTAGAATCTCATCTATATATATATATATATATATATATATATATGTGTGTGTGTGCCACTGTTTGTCCATAATTTCTACCTCTACTCACCCTCCACTCACACTCTCACTCCAGATATCTCCTCCAACATGGCAGCTCTGACTGGAGTTGCAGCCATGGCATATTTCATCCACAACTGTGTCCTGTCAGTCTTGAGATGTGAGGAAAAACCAGAGAATGGGGTGAGCAGGTCTTTTGTTGTTGTTGTTGTTACTGTTGTTGTTGTTAGTACTAGTGTGTGTGTGTGTGTGTATATATAGGCAAAAGAAATATTTTCTTCTTCCTACACATACATCCTTTCATCCTTTCCTTTCATTTTACGTCCCGTTTTTTCCCTGCTTGCAAGGGTGGGACGGGAACTGATGCTGGCTTGATCTCTACAGCTGGATGCCCTTCATAACACCAACCTCATTTACAGTGAGTGCTGGGTGCTTTTTTGCCGTGGCACCTCCACGACCACTTTACAGTGGAATGATAGGGACCCCAGTCCCTATCATCTCATTTCTACAGCTGGATGCCCTTCCTAACACCAACCTCATTTACAGTGAGTGCTGGGTGCTTTTTTGCCGTGGCACCTCCACGACCACTTTGTAGTGGAATGATAGGGAACCCAGTCCCTATCATCTCATTTCTACAGCTGGATGCCCTTCATAACACCAACCTTATTTACAGTGAGTGCTGGGTGCTTTTTTGCCGTGGCACCTCCACGACCACTTTGTAGTGGAATGATAGGGAACCCAGTCCCTATCATCTCATTTCTACAGCTGGATGCCCTTCATAACACCAACCTTATTTACAGTGAGTGCTGGGTGCTTTTTTTTGCCGTGGCACCTCCATGACCACTTTGCAGTGGAATGATGGGGACCCCAGCCCCTATCATCTCATTTCTACAGCTGAGTAAACTGGAGCAATGTGAAATAAAGTGTCTTGCTCAAGGAAACAACACATCACCCGGTCTGAGAATTGAACTCACAACCTTTCGATTGCAAGCCCAATGCCCTAACCACTGAGCCATGTGCCTCCATATATATATATTGGGGGAGAAAAACACATGTATTCAGTCAGCCATCTTGGAGAGTATATATATATATATAATATTAAATAAATGGAAAACTATATTTATAAAACCATATTTATTTCATTATATATATTTCGGGGATATCATATTAACAATATGCTATGCCTTCATCAGACAAAATACAATATAAACAGTTTTATAGATAAATATATTCAACATACCGTAATATTTATTTCATTATATATATTTTCGGGGAAATATATATAATGAAATAAATATGGTTTTATAAATATAGTTTTCCATTGTCGGGCGCCAATTGGCGCCGCTGGTCACAGCACACCGTGCTGTTTTAGCCATAAGATAACGCCATCCCACTGGCTGGGCAGGCAGGCCGATACTCATTTCTACAGCTGAGTAAACTGGAGCAATGTGAAATAAAGTGTCTTGCTCAAGGAAACAACACATCACCCGGTCCGAGAATTGAACTCACAACCTTTTGATTGCAAGGCCAATGCTCTACGAGACAGGCACACCATATTATTTTAAATTAGTATTTGTTCGACCTAGCTAACTTGGTCATTTGCAATTCGAACACATGTATACTTGTATCAGTGTTTATCCCTTTCATTTGTATATATACACATGGTGGTATGTACATTTGTATATATATACATGGTGGTATGGACATTTGTATATATACACATGGTGGTATGTACATTTGTATATATATACATGGTGGTATGGACATTTGTATATATACACATGGTGGTATGTACATTTGTATATATATACATGGTGGTATGGACATTTGTATATATACACATGGTGGTATGTACATTTGTATATATATACATGGTGGTATGGACATTTGTATATATACACATGGTGGTATGTACATTTGTATATATATACATGGTGGTATGGACATTTGTATATATACACATGGTGGTATGTACATTTGTATATATATACATGGTGGTATGGACATTTGTATATATACACATGGTGGTATGGACATTTGTATATATACACATGGTGGTATGGACATGTGATGGTCATGTGATGCGCATAGAGGATGACCGATGGGTGAAGAAGTGCCAGGAAATGCCAGTTGAAGGAAGACGTGGTAGAGGTAGACCACGAAAAACATGGGCGGAGGTGGTGAGAACAGACCTCAGATCATTGAAGCTCACGGTGGAGATGACGAAGGACCGTGACGAGTGGAGAGATGCTGTGCTGAATAAGACCCGTCCCACCCTTGCAAGCAGGGAAAAGCGGACGTAAAATGATGATGATGATGATATATATATAAAAATCAATCAACAGGTGTATATAAATCAATCAACAGGTGTATATATTTCTCTCCCCAGGTACGAGACCTCAGTATTGCCTTCTTTCTCGTCTGTTTCACCTACCTCTTTGTGGGAGTTACTCTCTACATCACCTTCCCCCTGGCAAAGTCCTGTATCCAGGATGTAAGTATACTCTCTCACTCTCACTCACTCACTCATACTGACACACTCACTCTCGCACTCTCTCTCACGCTCTCTCACTCACACTCTCACTCTCTGATACTCTCACTCAGTCTCACTCTCTCTCATGCTCTCACTCTATCATATACTCTTACTCAGATTCTCACTCTATCATATACTCTCACTCACACTCTCTGATACTCTCACTCACACTCTCTCATACTCTCACTCACACTCTCTCATACTCTCACTCACACTCTCTCATACTCTCACTCACACTCTCTCATACTCTCACTCACACTCTCTCTCTCTCATACTCTCTCACATTCTCACTCATACTCTCTCTCACATTCTCACTCATACTCTCTCTCACATTCTCTCATACTCTCTCATACTCTCACTCACACTCTCACTCACACTCTCTCTCATACTCTCTCTCATACTCTCACTCACACTCTCTCTCATACTCTCTCTTATACACCTCTCACATTCTCAGTCACTCTCTCACTCTCACACTCATACTCTCACTCATACTCATACTGTCTCTCACCTTCTCAGTCACACTCTCACTCATACTCTCTCTCACCTTCTCAGTAGTCACACTCTCACTCATACTCTCTCTCACCTTCTCAGTCACACTCTCACTCATACTGTCTCTCACCTTCTCAGCAGTCACACTCTCACTCCCAGCAAAGTTACCCTCGGCGAGATCTGAACTCAGAATATAAAGGGACCTCCTCACTTTCTCTCTATTTCTAGAATCTGATGAACAACCTGCCCCTACATGACATCCTGGCCTTTGTTGCCAGGATATGTATGCTGCTGCAGATGGTCGCGGTCTTCCCATTACTCATCTATGTTTTCAGAGTACAGTTCTTTCATGTAATCACTGGAAATATCCACCCTGGGTACGTATCTATCTATCTGTCTATCTATCTATCTATCTATCTATCTATCTATCAACAATTGATTCCCTTCTTTAAGTATCACTTTAGAAGGAGAATCAGGGTGGAGAGAGAGGCACTGCACCCCAGTAAATTTACTGAAAGGTGGGTGAATGAAGCGAAAATGGCCCGAGTGATTGGGCCTTCTCTGTATATAAGCCTGTAGGTTGAGGAAGAGAGCAAAAGGAAGAAAGGAGCACTTGCACAACATGCTCCTGAAGTTGAGGGTTGTTCTATCGACGGGGTATTAAACAACCCATTTGTGGCGCCTCCCCCCTATTGGGGATTTCGATTGTTGAAATTGTTTGTTTTTATATTTTTTACACGACTGTATGTAAAATCCCCGGCATGTCTTTGTATTGTCCCCTTTCTTGTTGCGCCCTTGTGGCTAATAAAGAAATCTATCTATCTATCTAACTGATTCTTTTTTTCAAATACCACTTTGGAAGAAGAATCAGGATGGAGAGAGAGAGGTGCTGTACCCCAGCAAGTTTTATGAAAGGTGGGTGAAAGTGGCGAGAATGGCCCCCAGTGAATGGGCCTTCTCTCTATATCAGCCTGTAGGTTGAGGAAAAGGAGGAGGAGAGGAAAGGAGTACAAACTCTTTGTACTCCTGGAGATGAGGGTTGCACATTTTTTTTCGGGGGTATGTGTTACCCATATAAACTGTCTCCCCCTATTGGGGAAAATCGACTAACTTTTTAAATTCCATTTGTGATAACATTTTACACGTTTTTATTGTATGTAAACTTCCCCCTTTGTATTTGTCCCCTTCTTTTGTGCCCCTGTGGCTAATAAATAAATATATCTATCTATCTATCTATCTATCACACACACACAGACACATGTATATCATCATCATCATCATCATTTTACGTCTGCTTTTCCCTGCTTGCAAGGGTGGGACGGGAACTGGTTCTGGCTTGATTTCTACAGCTGGATGCCCTTCCTAACACCAACCTCATTTACAGTGAGTGCTGGGTGCTTTTTTTTCCATGGCACCTCCACTGCAACCCTGATGGTATCCAATGATGTTGACTTGTTCTTCTTTTTGGTAAATATCATCTTGGTTAAGAGAGTGGGACTGGCTTTGTGCAGTGCCTTTGCTCACTACAAAAGCT
>OZ024766.1:6351416-6368916 GCA_964016885.1 Eledone cirrhosa
AATGCGACTACCTTGAGAACAGGCCATTGATATCAAATTTTTTGAAACACCTTCACCATCATCATTTCATATTACGTCGCTTTTTCCCTGCATGCAAGGGTGGGACGGGAACTGATTCTGGCTTGATTTCTACAGCTGGATGCCCTTCCTAACACCAACCTCATTTACAGTGAGTGCTGGGTGCTTTTTTGCCGTGACACCTCCACGACCACTTTGCAGTGGAATGATATGGACCCCAGTCCCTATCATCTCATTTCTACAGCTGAGTAAACTGGAGCAATGTGAAATAAAGTGTCTTGCTCAAGGAAACAACACATCACCCGGTCTGAGGATTGAACTCACAACCTGTCGATTGCAAGGCCAATGCTCTAACCACTAAGCCATGTGCGTGTATATATATATATATATATATATATATATCTAAAACAGAGAATGTCTATTTTATTAATATTTGTATTTTAATATATATATCATCATTTCATTTTACGTCCACTTTTTCCCTGCTTGCAAGGGTGGGACGGGAAGTGATTCTGGCTTGATTTCTAACACCAACCTCATTTACAGTGAGTGCTGGGTGCTTTTTTGCCGTGGCACCTCCACGACCACTTTGCAGTGGAATGATAGGGACCCCTGTCCCTATCATCTCATTTCTACAGCTGAGTAAACTGGAGCAATGTGAAATAAAGTGTCTTGCTCAAGGAAACAACACATCACCCGGTCTGAGAATTGAACTCACAACCTTTCGATTGCAAGGCCAATGCTCTAACCACTAAGCCATGTGCCTATATATAATTATATATTCGTGTACAGATATTTTTCCATACACAATAACAAAATATAAACAAACGTATGTATTTCACGAGGCTCGATAAGGATAAATATATATCAAATATATAAGAACCCTAGAGCAAATCCCGAGCAACGCCGGGCCATTCTGCTAGTATATACTAAAATAATAAATAAAACAACACAATTCAGTTAATTATATTTTATTTAATAATAATAATAATTGTTACTATTATAGACACAACGCCAACAATTTTAAGGGAAAGTCAATTAAATCTAACCCAGTACATTACTGGTACTTCATTTTATTGATCCCTTAATGATGAAAGACAAAGTTAACCTCGGTGGTATTTGAAATCAGAAAGTAAAGAGCCGTAACTCCATGCCACGAAGCATGTTGTGCGACGCTGTACTGATTCTTCTGCCAATATTAATAACATTAACAACAGTATAAATGGTTACCATGGAAACAACACATTTCCATACACAGGGTGTCCCCTAAAAATGTATACACACTTTAAAACAACATGGATGTTGGTCTATAAATATTAAAAAAATGACACTTTAACCCCATCCATTACCATATTTCTAATGAAAGACACTGTCTATGTCATTAACCCTTTCATTACTATATATCTAATGAAAGACACTGTCTATGTCATTAACCCTTCCATTACTATATATCTAATAAAAGACACTGTCTATGTCATTAACCCTTCCATTACTATATTTCTAATGAAAGACACTGTCTATGTCATTAACCCTTCCATTACTATATATCTAATGAAAGACACTGTCTATGTCATTAACCCTTCCATTACCATATTTCTAATGAAAGACACTGTCTATGTCATTAACCCTTCCATTACTATATTTCTAATGAAAGACACTGTCTATGTCATTAACCCTTCCATTACTATATTTCTAATGAAAGACACTGTCTATGTCATTAACCCTTCCATTACCATATATCTAATGAAAGACACTGTCTATGTCATTAACCCTTCCATTACTATATTTCTAATGAAAGACACTGTCTATGTCATTAACCCTTCCATTACCATATTTCTAATGAAAGACACTGTCTATGTCATTAACCCTTCCATTACCATATTTCTAATGAAAGACACTGTCTATGTCATTAACCCTTCCATTACCATATTTCTAATGAAAGACACTGTCTATGTCATTAACCCTTTCATTACCATATTTCTAATGAAAGACACTGTCTATGTCATTAACCCTTCCATTACCATATTTCTAATGAAAGACACTGTCTATGTCATTAACCCTTCTATTACCATATTTCTAAGGAACGACACTGTCTATGTCATTAACCCTTCCATTACCATATTTCTAATGAAAGACACTGTCTATGTCATTAACCCTTTCATTACCATATTTCTAATGAAAGACACTGTCTATGTCATTAACCCTTCCATTACCATATTTCTAATGAAAGACACTGTCTATGTCATTAACCCTTCCATTACCATATTTCTAATGAAAGACACTGTCTATGTCATTAACCCTTCCATTACCATATTTCTAATGAAAGACACTACCTATGTCATTAACCCTTCCATTATCATATTTCTAATGAAAGACACTGTCTATGTCATTAACCCTTCCATTACCATATTTCTAATGAAAGACACTGTCTATGTCATTAACCCTTCCATTATCATATTTCTAATGAAAGACACTGTCTATGTCATTAACCCTTCCATTACCATATTTCTAATGAAAGACACTGCCTATGTCGTTAACCCTTTCATTACCTTATTTCTAATGAAAGACACTTTGGAAGGGTATACTAATATAATTTTACTATTAAACTAATGTTGGAGGCATAACTTAAAGGTTTTTACATAACTATAATCACTTTGAAATAATTAATAATTTTAGTAAAACCAGCTCTGGTTCTATGACACAAAACCACCCATTTTACAGGGTTCCTATATAGATTTAACTCTTCCAACAAAATTTTATATAAGAACCTGTGTTAAGTTACTATCTTAGTAATGAAATAATTAATAATTTTAATAATTCCCTGCAAATTCTTCATTAATTAATTGAAAAAGATGTTTTTTTTTAGAAATATGATCACAAAAGGTTTAATATTAACAGCTTTGTTATCATAAAACTAGGAAACATTTCAGATAGTTTAGGGCCAAAAGTGTTAATATTGCTAGAAATATGACCCCAAAAGGTTTTAATATTAACAGCTATGTTAACTAGGGGTCTTAAGTGTTAATATTGCTAGAAATATGACCCCAAATGGTTTTAATATTAACAGCTATGTTAACTAGGGGCCAAAACTGTTAATATTGCTAGAAATATGATCCCAAAAGGTTTTAATATTAACAGCTGTGTTAACTAGGGGCCAAGAGTGTCAAATATTGGTGTCATCATGAGATCTGGGAGGCCTGTTTTTTCAGTTGATCAGCACTGGTTTCAGCTTTGAGCGCGTCCAATGAGGGTTGGTGAGCCTGAAAAAACTCGCGCATCTTTTGGCAGTTGATGTTGATGCAACCGGGACATCGGAGCGAGAGCTGGGTTGATACACATTCCCCTGTTAACAGGTGCTTCTTAGCGACATCTGCTAGCGCCTATTGGAAGATGAAGACACAGGTAAGTGAATCTGTGTGTGTGTGTATATATATATGTCATCATTGTTTAATGTTTATTTTTATTCGTGATTGTATGGGTTAGACAGGTTATTTTATTATACAATTATATATATATATATATATATATATATATCATCATCATCATCATCATCATCATCATCATCATCATCATCATTTTACGTCCGCTTTTCCCTGCTTGCAAGGGTGGGACGGGTCTTATTCAGCACAGCATCTCTCCACATATTTCTATATATATATACACACACACACACACATATATATAGACATACACACACACACATATAGACATATACACACACACACACATATAGACATATACACACACACACATATATACACATATAGACATATACACACACATACACATATATACACATATAGACATATACACACACACATATATACACATACACACACACATATATACACATACACACACACACAGACATATATATATACACATACACACACACACATATAGACATATACACACACACACACATATATATACACATAGACATACACACACACACACATATATATACACATACACACACACATATATATATCAACTAACATATATATATACATATATATACATGAAGTCAACAGATTACTTACCTCAATAAATGTTCCACTGTCGTTTAGGGATGCTGACCTTTTGATATTGCCACCTACCTGGAAAAAAAGGGGTTGAAATAATAAAAAAAAAAAAGATTAGGGTTCACATTACATATTTCTTCTTCGTCATCACCCACTTATTCCTGAGAGGGTCGTGGAGGGGTCAAAGTCCTCAAACACTCCCTCCAGTGGGTCCTGTCAGAAACAAACGTCTCCAACTGATCTGGTTGGATCCCCCAAGCAAGACCAGACAAGCTCAGGGATGTTATCCAACCATCTTGCTCGGGGTCTACCCCTGGGTCTCCTGTCGGTTGGGTTTGCCCGTAAAATCTATCCAGAGATTCTTTCCTGAGACATTCTAACCACATGTCTGTAGTATCAGAGCTGTGGTCTCTCAATTCAGAGATTCTTTCCTCAGACATTCTAACCACATGTCTGTAGTATCAGAGCTGTGATCTCTCAATTCAGAGATTCTTTCCTGAGACATTCTAACCACATGTCTGTAGTATCAGAGCTGTGATCTCTCAATTTAGAGATTCTTTCCTGAGACATTCTAACCACATGTCTGTAGTATCAGAGCTGTGATCTCTCAATTCAGAGATTCTTTCCTGAGACATTCTAACCACATGTCTGTAGTATCAGAGCTGTGATCTCTCAATTCAGAGATTCTTTCCTGAGACATTCTAACCACATGTCTGCAAGGGTGGGACGGGAACTGATTCTGGCTTGATTTCTACAGCTGGATGCCCTTCCTAACACCAACCTCATTTACAGTGAGTGCTGGGTGCTTTTTCTTTTGCCGTGGCACCTCCACGACCACTTTGCAGTGGAATGATAGGGGCCCCAGTCCCTATCATCTCATTTCTACAGCTGGATGCCCTTCCTAACACCAACCTCATTTACAGTGAGTGCTGGGTGCTTTTTTGCCGTGGCACCTCCACGACCACTTTGCAGTGGAATGATAGGGACCCCAGTCCCTATCATCTCATTTCTACAGCTGAGTAAACTGGAGCAATGTGAAATAAAGTGTCTTGCTCAAGGAAACAACACATCACCCGGTCTGAGAAATGAACTCACAACCTTTCGATTGCAAGGCCAATGCTCTAACCACTAAGCCATGTGCCTCCAAATGTATTAAACTGAAATTTGATTGTTTTATATTCTGTATCTCGGCTCTGTAATACATTGACTGGTAATTGGTTAGTACTTAGTACTACCGTTTCAGATTTATAATTGTATATAACTCATATATAAGTATAAATATTATTATTGCGGTGGATTGGCAGTATCGGTAGAGGGTCGGACGACATGCTTTCCAGCATAGTTACGTCTCTTTACGATCTGAGTTCAAATCCCGTCGAAGTTAACTTTGCCTTTCATCCTTACGGGGTCGATGAAATAAAGTACCAGTAATGCACTCGCACGCACGCACGGACACACACACACACATATACTTACTTCAGTCCCTAATTCCTCAATATACTCCATGTCCATCTCATACAGGGTCTCTATGTGGTCGCTGGTGAATGCTATGGGGACCAGCAGTAGGTTCTTTCGACCCCGCGTCACCAAACCTCGTATTGCTTCGTCAGTCTGTGGCGCCAACCACGTTAGGGGGCCGACCTGAAATAGAAAGAATGGGTAGAGTAACAGACAGCACCAGGTATTGTGTTCATGGGTAGAGTGTAAGGATGGGGCACCAGGTATTGTGTGCATTGGTGTCGGGAAATGATAGACACACACACGCACATATATATATATATATATACACACACATACATTTACATATATATACGCAACAACACCACCAGCTCTCTCTCCGCGATCTTCACTTGAGTGGAGTGAGTCGCTCACTCCACTCGAGCTCTACTCACTCCACTCGAGCTCTACTCAATGCGTCACTCATCTTGGGCTGCCACACCACACCACACTCAAACGCCACCGACCTTCGACTGTCACACAACACTCCACTCAATGAGTCACTCAATCCACTCGAGCTCCACTCAACGAGTCACTCACCTTGGGCTGCCACACCACACCACACTCAAACTCCACCGACGTTCGACTGTCGCACAACACTCCACTCAATGAGTCACTCACTCACTCCACCTCGAGCTCCACTCAACGAGTCACTCACCTTGGCCTGTCACACCACACTCAAACTCCACCGACCTTCGACTGTCACACAACACTCCACTCAATGAGTCACTCACCTTGGACTGCCACACCACACCACACTCCACCGACCTTCGACTGTCACACAACACTCCACTCAATGAGTCACTCAATCCACTCGAGCTCCACTCAACGAGTCACTCACCTTGGACTGCCACACCAGTCTGTATGGATGAGAGAAGCTAAGTTCCTCCATCACTTGTTGTACTGTGGCTGCTACTTCTGCGGGGTAGGTGTCACCTCTCTCCACAACCTGTGGGGTAGAGACAATAGAGAAAATAACAATAACATCTATCCCGTTTTTTTTTTTAAAAAAACACGATAATATTGATTTATGCTGGACTCCATATCTTTTGTTGAGTTTTTTCGTAATGTTTTGACTGCTGTTTCTTGTAAACAGAAATTCGTCTCATTCTGACGTCACCAGCTCTGTTCTCCATGTGTGTTTATTAATTCAATTCCACACGAGGTTTGACTAGCCTGCTTTTAAATTCCCCTCTGGCATATTTTAGCTGTGGGCTTAGTTAACGTGTTGAGCACTACTGAAGAACGATCCCAACCGTGACTAACCCCACTGAACAATTTCGTGAAATAGTCTTTTAAAGACTATATAGAGCATTTGTAGATTTTTCCAAATTGACGGATAAGTATTTACTCTTAATTTTATTTTGAGTTAAGATTCCATTGGTTTTTTCCCCCGGATTACACAAAATCTGTGGATAAAATTTCTGGTCTTGACTTGTTTTGAATTGGGATTAAATTATTTTCCCATATCTTACGTTAAATATTTTTCATCTTGACGTAATAGTCACTTATATGTCTGAATTACTGTTGGCTTCTTGCTCACATTAATTTCTCTATCTTCATTTATATATATATATACATATATATATATTATATTATATTTTGAGAATAAACTCTCAGTCGTTTACAATAATTAAGCTCCAGGAAGGGGCTCTTCCGAGCAGTTAAATACATTTAAAGTATATGATAAACACGAAAAGTGTTTATATTGCAACAGACAAAGTTAGCTATTAATGAAATAAACTAATAAAAGTGAATACAATTTGTCTGTCTCGATATAAGTCAATAAAGACAAGGTTATATTGGCAACTGCCATGATTCCTGGACATATTTAAAATTCAAACCTGTTCTGTAGACGAATTTGAACCTCGAAACCCAAATAAGTTTCGCAATGGTGGAATGTGAATTGAAAAATAAAGAGAATCGAAATGGAATAGAATACAGAAGCGAAAACCAACCAAACAATGAGTGTGTTCTGTTATTATTTCTGGCAATATTATTACAACAATATGACCCTCCCCAAGTATAACAATATTTGTGTATATATATATATATATATATAAGGGATAACAAAATATTGTTATAAGTAATCCAGTTAGAGGTTGTGAATACTTCTTATTATGGATAGTTTTAGGGTACAGCTTTGTTTGACTCAACAAGAGGTTTACGTAGATGATGAGTTTATGATTTCACTTGTATTCCTATGTAAGTTTATCTTGGAGTAATAAAATTGAAAAAGTGGAGAATAACATGGTCAACAGTACAACAAAGGAGATTTATTTACAGTCTGACAATTGTTTCACTGATTAAGTTGCCTAAAAATTGCTGAACACTAGAAGCAGTGCTACTCAATTTTAAATACGATGTTAGCTCGATCAGATCTTCAGAAACTGTTGAATTGAGTGGCACTGCTTCTAGTGTTCAGCAATTTTTAGACAACTTAATCATGAAACAATTGTCAGACTGCAAAGAATGACTATGTTATTCTCCACTTTTTCAATTTTATATATATATATATAGGACAAACCATCTAACCCATGCTAGCGTGGAAGAACGGACGTAAAACGGTGATGATGATGATGATGATGATATATATATATATATATATATATGACCAATAAACAAGTGTATGTAGAAGAGGTGAACTTACCTTGAGAGGTAAGGAATGGGCTGAGAAGAGAATGACCACATCATTCCGGACATCTGGTGTGAACTGGTGAAGGGCAGTCCTTATGTTGTCTGATATAGCCTGGTGGTGGTTGTGGTGGTGGTATGGTGATGGTGAGGTGGTGGTAGTGGTGTGATGGTGAGGTGGTGGTGGTGGTATGGTGATGGTGAGGTGGTGGTAGTGGTGTAGTGGTGGTGGTGGTGTATTAGTGGTATGGTGGTGTGGTGGTGGTGGTGTAGTGGTGGTGGTGGTGTAGTAGTGGTATGGTGGTGGTGGTGTAGTGGTGGTATAGTGATGGTGTGATGGTGAGGTGGTTGTAGTGGTGTAGTAGTGGTGGTGGTGGTTATGGTGATGGTGTAGTGGTGGTATGGTGATGGTGAGGTGGTGGTAGTGGTGTGATGGTGAGGTGGTGGTAGTGGTGTGATGGTGGTGGTGGTATGGTGATGGTGAGGTGGTGGTAGTGGTGTAGTGGTGGTGGTGGTGTAGTAGTGGTATGGTGGTGTGGTGGTGGTGGTGTAGTGGTGGTGGTGGTGTAGTAGTGGTATGGTGGTGGTGGTGTAGTGGTGGTATGGTGTGGTGGTGTAGTGGTGGTATGGTGATGGTGAGGTGGTTGTAGTGGTGTAGTAGTGGTGGTGGTGTAGTGGTGGTTATGGTGATGGTGTAGTGGTGGTGGTGTAGTGGTGGTATGGTGATGGTGTATGAGGTGGTGTGGTGGTGGTGTAGTGGTGGAGAAGAAAAAAGATAATTAATAATGAAATAACACACACATACATACATACATACATACATACATACATAAAGAGAGAGACAGTCATACACAGACACACACATACATAGATATATATACAGACACACATACATATATACATATAAATACATATATACATACATACATAATTCATTTCTACGCACACACACACACACACACATCTATCTTTCTATATATACACACACACAGACATATATGCAAACATATATACATATATATACAAACATAAGACTATATGTATATATATATACACAGAAATAAGAGAGGTGTCTTACCTTGACCAGTCCAGGGTGAGTTGGCCACCGGTCAATAACACTCCAGACCATGTGGGTGGAAGCATCCCGCTGGGCGTAGTACTTGTATATACCATTTAGACTACTTCCTGTGGTGGAGCAGGTGTATTGTGGGTACTGGGTGAAAGCTATGGCTCTTTCAATACCATCACTGAAACACAGAGATATCATCATAATTTTATGTCTGCTATTTCCCAGCTTGCAAGGGTGGGACGGGAACTGATTCTGGCTTGATTTCTACAGCTGGATGCCCTTCCTAACACCAACCTCATTTACAGTGAGTGCTGGGTGCTTTTTTGCCATGGCACCTCCACCTCCACTTTACAGTGAGTGCTGGGTGCTTTTTTGCCATGGCACCTCCACCTCCACTTTACAGTGAGTGCTGGGTGCTTTTTTGCCATGGCACCTCCACCTCCACTTTACAGTGAGTGCTGGGTGCTTTTTTGCTGTGGCACCTCCACGTCCACTTTACAGTGAGTGCTGGGTGCTTTTTTGCCAGCAATTACACAGTGCATTACTGGTACTTTATTTTATCGATCCCGTAAGGATGAAAGGCAAAAGTAGAAACAATTATTAAAATAAGTTGGATTATTTTGAATAAATAATGAATGAATATTACATAATTTATCTACTAAATTTCGTAGATTAAACATAAATAATCTTATATATAATGTATTGCAATGTCAACTCTGGATGTCGGTGAGCATGTCCAGCTAACCTCAGTCTCCTCTGTCACTTTTGAGCTGACTTTTGGGAGCCCCTACTTGGACACACTGGAAGAGGAAGACCAAGGTTAACATATGTTGAAGCCCTGTGTTGTAAAATAATAAAGTGGACACAGTCTCGCAGTTCTCTAAACATTATATAAAAGACATACATACATACATGTGAGTGTGTATATAAAATGAAATAAAATGATGTATATGTATATATATATATATATTTACTTACTGTTCCATTTCCTCAATAGAGTCTTCGGCAAGGGGGGGAGCATAGCGAAACCCAACGTAGTACTTGTGTGGGGCTGGAATAGAGAGGAAGAGAGAGTCAGACAGTGAGACAAGGACCTGTCCAACCCATGCAAGCATGGAAAAGAGGACATATAAATGATGACGATATATCATCATCATCATCATCATCATCAACGTTTAACGTCCGTGTTCCACGCTTGCATGGGTTTGGACGGGGGTAGTCCCACTTGAGGCAAGAGTGATTGTCTTGCTCGCATAGGACTGTCTGGCAGGTTTTCTACAGTTGGATGCCCTTCCTAACACCAACCACATTTACAGTGTGGGTCTGGGAGGTTTTTACCGTGTTGCCTACACGGCCACATTACAGCGTGGACTGTGTGTTTTTTTGTCGTGACACCTACACGATCTCATTTGTTTCGGCCTGGATGGCGCGGCACCAACATAACTTTACATAGAACGGGGTGGTGTGGATGGGGTGGGGGTGGTGGCGGGACGGGGTGTATTTTGTTAGAGATGCCTACTGGCAAGGCGGGTCTTCTCTGTTACTGAGTACCGCCAAAGGTCTCGTTCCAGTGACATTGTCTTGGAGAGGTGTAAGTGTGTGAGGTCGGAGTTTATCAGCTCATCCCAGGTTTTTCTAGGTCTGCCTATTCCGTGGCTACCGTCTATCTTTATTGCCCTGCACTTTGTTATACAGCTATCGACTTTCATGCGCATCACGTGTCCATACCAACGCAGCCTTCTCTCGAGTAAACAACATCTGATCCCTCTTATCTCTAATTTTTTCCTTAGTTCGTTTATGCTTTGCCGTTCACGTATATTACTGTTACACATCCAGCGGAGCATGCAAGCTTCGTTCCTCTCTAGTCTGCGTATATCCTCTGCACACAATGCCCAGGTCTCACTACCATGCAACATTGCTGTTCGTATGCAGGCCTCGTACAACCTGCCTTTCATTTTTAGGGAGAACCCTTTAGCAGCTAATAGTGGTATAAGCTCTCTGAACTTTTTCCAACCAGTTCTGACTCTAGCTACAGTACTTTCAGAGCACCCTCCCCCACTGCTGATTTTATCGTATATATATATATATATATAAAGGCACATGGCTTAGAGCATTGGCCTTGCAATCGAAAGGTTGGGAGTTCAATTCTCAGACCGGGTGATGTGTTGTTTCCTTGAGCAAGACACTTTATTTCACATTGCTCCAGTTTACTCAGCTGTAGAAATGAGATGATAGGGACTGGGGTCCCTATCATTCCACTGTAAAGTGGACGTGGAGGTGCCGCAGTTTAAGCACCCAGCACTCACTGTAAATGAGGTTGGTGTTAGGAAGGGCATCCAGCTGTAGAATTCAAGCCAGAATCAGTTCCCGTATGAGCAAGGCAAGGTCAGCCGACCGGACACTGCCCACAACAGGACAACCCGTCTAACCCATGCTAGCGTGGAAGAACGGACGTAAAACAGTGAAGATGATGATATATATATATGAGACTGACCTGTATTAGGGCTAATCTTGTCCAACAGCTCCACCATCCTCTGTCCCTGGATTGATGTCCAATGCTTAATGGGGGAACCACCCCCGATCTTAGAGTACTGCTCTTGGATACGGGGGGTCCTTCGTTTTGCTATTAATGGACCCAACTGGCTGGAAAAGAAAAAAAAACGAAAAGTGGGGAAGAATAATAGATAAATAGATACGTATATATATATAAGATTGTCAACAAATAGGCAGATCTCACACAATGCAGCCTCAACAGATGAATACTGCTTGATTATGGCTGACAACTGATGCAACCAAGACACCATAGTAAAAAGCAATATATGGAACATTATATTATGTAACATTATTTTAATTTATATTCCTTTGAAATTCTGATGAGCCACTCTGTTTTTTAAATATGTTAATTATTTTCAACTGAACCAGATCAATTATGATATATAGTCATCTGATCCAAAAATATTATATGGAGTAGCGAAACAATTGTAAACGGACATTATTATTATTATTCTCTACATTCCTTACATCAAACTAAAATATGTTGACAATCTTTTAATAATGTCTTCCTTGTGAAGTTTGTGGCCTTGTTTTGCTTAACTAATGAATATTTCCAGCTCTGCGCACCTAACTTCTGCATGAACCCAGCTACCTAGCTGCTTTCTACTGCATACTGCACATTGAGCCTTTACACTTTGGCTTCTAACTAATTCACCAATCTCTCCTCTCATATCTCCTCTACTATCTCCATCTCTCTCTTTAAGATTGATTACTCTTGAACTGTGTGTGTATATATATATATATGGCTGAATATTTAGAGAATTGGATTCGAAATCGTGAGGTTGTGAGTTCCATTTCCGGAACAGGTGATGTGTTATGTCCTTGAGCAAGACACTTTATTTCACGTTGTTCCTTCTACCTGGAGTTGCGACCGATAGATAGTATTAGCAACTGGAAAGACCAATGGAAACATTGTTTCCTCGGTCCGACTTGACGAAAGTCACTTGACTGTCTATATATACATAAATAAATAGACATTATATATATATATATATATATGAGAGAGAGACAGACGCACAAAATTGCTGGCTTCGTGTCTAAATTAGAAAAAATCCAAGGGAGATAATTGTAGAAAAAATATAATTACGAAGTTGTCTCCCGTGAAATTAGCTAAGGCAGTGTGGCCAAAAAGCACCCAGTCCACTCTGTAAAGTGGTCATGTAGGTGTCACAACAAAAAGCACAGTCCACTCTGTAAAGTGGTCATGTAGGTGTCACAACAAAAAGCACCCAGTCCACTCTGTAAAGTGGTCATGTAGGTGTCATGACAAAAAGTACCCAGCAATAGAAGCCAAGCTAGAAACAGTTGATGATGATATATATTAATAGGTACACTTACTTTTGGGCAGGGAGAGTCATCAGGTCCCTATCAAGGAAGAGCCTCTGTAAAAAGTCCTGGACCCCATCTAAGGTCTCAGGCCCTCCCATGTTTAACATCAATATCCCTGTTTTGGGCTTCGTACTGAAATAGACAGAGAATAGGATTCAATTTGGTGGTTGTGGTGGTATAGTGGTGCGGTGTTGGTGGTGTAGTAGTGGTGGTGGTGTAGTGGTGCGGTGTTGGTGGTGTAGTGGTGGTGTTGTAGTGGTGATGGTGTTGTGGTGTGGTGGTGTTGTGTTGGTGATGGTGTAGTGGTGGTGTTGCGGTGGATTTAAAAATTAATCGATTTTCCCCAATAGGGGGAGACATTTCATATGGGTAACACATACCCCCGAAAAAATGTGCAACCCTCATCTCCAGGAGTACGAAGAGTAGACAACATAGATAGATAGATAGATAGGTGATGTCGAATTTACCTGTAATTAAGAGCCAGGCAGGTGTGTTGAGGTAAATATTTGGTCTGGAGAAAAAGTTTAGTCCCAACATATCGGGAAATCTGACTCAAAACTTTCATGATGTCTAAAATATAGAAAAGACAGGAATATATGTGAGATGGTTTAAAGACTAACATAACATGAATTGGACAGTAAAAAAAAAAATATATATATATATATATATATATATATATATATATGGCTTAGTGGTTAGAGCATTGGCCTTGCAATCGAAAGGTTGTCAGTTCAATTCTCAGACCGGGTGATGTGTTGTTTCCTTGAGCAAGACACTTTATTTCACATTGCTCCAGTTTACTCAGCTGTAGAAATGAGATGATAGGGACTGGGGTCCCTATCATTCCACTACAAAGTGGTCGTGGAGGTGCCACGGCAAAAGAGCACCCAGCACTCACTGTAAATGAGGTTGGTGTTAGGAAGGGCATCCAGCTGTAGAAATCAAGCCCGAATCAGTTCCCGTCCCACCCTTGCAAGCAGGGAAAAAGCGGACGTAAAATGATGATGATGATATATAAATAAATAAATATATAACCTTAAAATTACTATAGATACGAACCATACCAATGCTAACTTTCTTGACATTAATCTTGATCTACTTACCGCCTCTTTTAAACCTTATCATAAACCTAACGAGAATCTAAGATATATACACAAAGAGTCTTGCCACCTCCCTATAGTTTTTAAAAATCTTATTCCCAATATTAACCGTAGGATTTCTACCTTATCTTCGTCTCTAGACATTTTTAACAAAGCCACCCCTTATTTTAACAAAGCTGCCCCTTATTATAATAAAGCCCTCATTAACAGTGGCTTTACAGAACATATTAAATATTTACCTATTCCTCCCCCTAAAACTAATCACAATAGGAAAAGGAAAATTAAAAGCTCCAACTGGATTGATATATATTTATTTATGTAGATATATATTTAGATGTATATATGTATACATATTTATATATATATTTATGTATATATATATATATCTTTATATGTTTATATATATATATATTTATATATATATATATATATTTATAGGTATATATATTTATATATATATTTATAGGTATACATATTTATATATATATATATTTATTAATATATATATATTTATAGGTATGTATATATATATATACATATATATACATGTGTATATATATAAATTTACATACACACATATATGTATATATATAAATAAACAGACACATATATATATATATATATATATAATTATAAACAAATATATATGAAAACACATACATATATACACACATATACACATTATAGACATGTATATCTATACATGTATATATATATATATATATACCTATTATAGAGATATACAAATATATAAAATATATTATATAATATATATATTTATATATGTGTATATATATATATATATATATATATATATATACACATAAACACATATATATATATATGTACACAAATATACACACACACACATATATACATATATTAATAAACATACAACAAATGAATGTTTAATATTAGGTAACCCCCCCCCATATATACACATACATATATATATATTTACATATATATATATATACACACATATGTATATGTGTGTGTGTGTATATATATATTCACAGTAATATAACTATATATCTATATGTAATCACACAACATTCTGTCATACGTAACTTCGTTTACATTACATAATTAAGTTATGTAAATTAAGAAGTTTAAACACCAGATGGTGAATTCATTGTCACAGCTTTGACCTCTCACATTCTGTGACCTCACCACCAGCACCACCGGTTTCGATGTCCATCTTGTCAAATTCAGTGAAAAAAGTTAATTAAAAGGGGGGTAAAAAAAGTTTTAAAATTAAAGTAAAAAACGAATGTTTGTGCAAAGTTTCGTCCATCATGAATAATAATAATGAAATTATTGTGTAAAGTGCTCAGGTGCACTACAACTCATCAAAGGTGTATGTATAGTACATAGAATAATACACAAATGTCAGGGAAGTGAATAGTGTATGAGTCATGATATACATGTGTGTGTATGGAGGGGGAACATTAGCTGTAGTGTTGGCGGATCTCGGGAAGCATGGGGGCCTTAAAGGATACAGTGTCTCGACAGCTGACAACTGATGCTGGTAGTTTGTTCCATGGGGGTTTTAAAGGATGCAGTGTCTCGACAGCTAACAACTGATGCAGGTAGTTTGTTCCATGGAGGTTTTAAAGGATGCAGTGTCTCGACAGCTAACAACTGATGCAGGTAGTTTGTTCCATGGAGGCCTTAAAGGATGCAGTGTCTCGACAGCTAACAACTGATGCAGGTAGTTTGTTCCATGGAGGTTTTAAAGGATGCAGTGTCTCGACAGCTAACAACTGATGCAGGTAGTTTGTTCCATGGAGGTTTTAAAGGATGCAGTGTCTCGACAGCTAACAACTGATGCAGGTAGTTTGTTCCATGGAGGCCTTAAAGGATGCAGTGTCTCGACAGCTAACAACTGATGCAGGTAGTTTGTTCCATGGAGGTTTTAAAGGATGCAGTGTGTCGACAGTTAACAACTGATGCAGGTAGTTTGTTCCATGGAGGCCTTAAAGGATGCAGTGTCTCGACAGCTAACAACTGATGTAGGTAGTTTGTTCCATGGAGGTTTTAAAGGATGCAGTGTCTCGACAGCTAACAAGTGATACAGGTAGTTTGTTCCATGCTTCAGCAACTCTGAGCGTGAAAAAATGTTTCCGAAAGTCATGGGAACTGTGCTGTTTTCTGACTTTGTGGGCATGTCCACGTGTGTTAGACACATGGAAATCAAAAAGGTACTCAGGGTTGTTGTTGGCAAGATGGTTAACAATTTTGTGAGTTTTTACCAAGTAAATTATGCTTGCTGAACACTATATTTGCAATAATGTCACTTTGATGAATCAAAAAATTAAAACAGACCCGTAAACATTTCTCCCGTGCTATTTCCAACATATTTTCTCTACACCACTGTTTTGTATAGAACCTCACTTCCCTTTTCTAATATATATATATATATATGAAGGACTAGCGTCCGAAACGTTAAGACCCTCTTCCTGCTATATCAAGCGTTAACCTAATATATACCTTCCATATACTGTACCGATTATTTTGTTATTTCTGTTTACCTTTTATATACAAATATATATATATATATATACACACACACATAAACATAGTTTAGGTATATATATATATACACAAACATAGTTTAGGTGTATATATATATATAGGAAAATGTTCAAGACCCCGACGGCAGAGCTCAAGCCGTTTCGACGGCTATTTCTGGACTAAATTAGATTTTTAGCACGGTCCACCTGGTTCCATACCACACTTCCTTCGTAATATATATATAATTAGAAACTTGACTGTTACCACTGAATATGAACCTGAAGATTGCGAAAGCATGAAAGTACTTGTTCAATTAACACTTAACATTCTACCATACTATTTCCTTATAATATCATTATACATTTTAAAGGATTGTAAATAAAACGAGTAAATCAGACAAAGTTGGAATTCCTTTTATTAATATAATCTTCTATACACAATCATACACACCCGTGTATATTTATTTACATATATATACGTTAAGGGTGAAAGCAGCGATTCTTTGCTTAAACTTTAATCTGTTATTTTAATATATATATATAACGAAGGAGTTGTGGTAAGGAACCAGATGGACCATAACACACCAGAGTACTCAATACTTAGGGTAGTAGAGTGGGTAATAGGAAAAAGTATGACTCTGACTCCGACGGCAGAGCTCAAGCCGTTTCGACGGCTATTTCTGGACTGAAATAGCCGTCGAAACGGCTTGAGCTCTGCCGTCAGGGTCATACTTTTTCCTATATATATATATATATATA
>OZ024766.1:6381416-6386416 GCA_964016885.1 Eledone cirrhosa
AGGTTGTGCTGATGCCTGCTAGTAACGGGTGTAGATTTGGTTGTGAATGAGTTGATGGGGAGATTTTGGTAGGAAGAGGTTGTGCTGATGCCTGCTAGTAACGGGTGTAGATTTGGTTGTGTATAAGTGGATGGGGAGATTTTGGTAGGAAGAGGCTGTGCTGATGCCTGCTAGTAACGGGTGTAGATTCGGTTGTGAATGAGTTGATGGGGAGATTTTGGTAGGAAGAGGTTGTGCTGATGCCTGCTAGTAACGGGTGTAGATTTGGTTGTGAATGAGTTGATGGGGAGATTTTGGTAGGAAGAGGTTGTGCTGATGCCTGCTAGTAACGGGTGTAGATTTGGTTGTGAATGAGTGGATAGGGAGATTTTGGTAGGAAGAGGTTGTGCTGATGCCTGCTAGTAACGGGTGTAGATTTGGTTGTGAATGAGTTGATGGGGAGATTTTGGTAGGAAGAGGTTGTGCTGATGCCTGCTAGTAACGGGTGTAGATTTGGTTGTGAATGAGTGGATAGGGAGATTTTGGTAGGAAGAGGCTGTGCTGATGCCTGCTAGTAACGGGTGTAGATTTGGTTGTGAATGAGTTGATGGGGAGATTTTGGTAGGAAGAGGTTGTGCTGATGCCTGCTAGTAACGGGTGTAGATTTGGTTGTGAATGAGTTGATGGGGAGATTTTGGTAGGAAGAGGTTGTGCTGATGCCTGCTAGTAACGGGTGTAGATTTGGTTGTGAATGAGTGGATAGGGAGATTTTGGTAGGAAGAGGCTGTGCTGATGCCTGCTAGTAACGGGTGTAGATTTGGTTGTGAATGAGTTGATGGGGAGATTTTGGTAGGAAGAGGTTGTGCTGATGCCTGCTAGTAACGGGTGTAGATTTGGTTGTGAATGAGTTGATGGGGAGATTTTGGTAGGAAGAGGTTGTGCTGATGCCTGCTAGTAACGGGTGTAGATTTGGTTGTGAATGAGTTGATGGGGAGATTTTGGTAGGAAGAGGTTGTGCCGATGCCTGCTAGTAACGGGTGTAGATTTGGTTGTGAATGAGTTGATGGGGAGATTTTGGTAGGAAGAGGCTGTGCTGATGCCTGCTAGTAACGGGTGTAGATTTGGTTGTGAATGAGTTGATGGGGAGATTTTGGTAGGAAGAGGTTGTGCTGATGCCTGCTAGTAACGGGTGTAGATTTGGTTGTGAATGAGTGGATAGGGAGATTTTGGTAGGAAGAGGCTGTGCTGATGCCTGCTAGTAACGGGTGTAGATTTGGTTGTGAATGAGTTGATGGGGAGATTTTGGTAGGAAGAGGCTGTGCTGATGCCTGCTAGTAACGGGTGTAGATTTGGTTGTGAATGAGTGGATAGGGAGATTTTGGTAGGAAGAGGCTGTGCTGATGCCTGCTAGTAACGGGTGTAGATTTGGTTGTGAATGAGTTGATGGGGAGATTTTGGTAGGAAGAGGTTGTGCTGATGCCTGCTAGTAACGGGTGTAGATTTGGTTGTGAATGAGTTGATGGGGAGATTTTGGTAGGAAGAGGTTGTGCTGATGCCTGCTAGTAACGGGTGTAGATTTGGTTGTGAATGAGTGGATAGGGAGATTTTGGTAGGAAGAGGCTGTGCTGATGCCTGCTAGTAACGGGTGTAGATTTGGTTGTGAATGAGTTGATGGGGAGATTTTGGTAGGAAGAGGTTGTGCTGATGCCTGCTAGTAACGGGTGTAGATTTGGTTGTGAATGAGTGGATAGGGAGATTTTGGTAGGAAGAGGCTGTGCTGATGCCTGCTAGTAACGGGTGTAGATTTGGTTGTGTATGAGTGGATAGGGAGATTTTGGTAGGAAGAGGTTGTGCTGATGCCTGCTAGTAACGGGTGTAGATTTGGTTGTGAATGAGTTGATGGGGAGATTTTGGTAGGAAGAGGCTGTGCTGATGCCTGCTAGTAACGGGTGTAGATTTGGTTGTGTATAAGTGGATGGAGAGATTTTGGTAGGAAAGTATGTATATATACATATATACATACATATACATACATGTATCCCAGTACAACCTGTCTCATGGTCGGGTCGTTGGCGACTAAACTGGCAACCCCACCAAGGTTTCTTGGTGAGGAGGGTGACTTTGGACATCCTGCAGGACTAAAAACAAAACCTGTCAAAGGAGCTCTTAAGAGTCAATGGCCATCCAAAATCACCGGGAGAGATGACCCCTTAGCCTTTGTCAGGGCAGAATTCTAGGAGAAGGAAAACTCTGATATAACACCTGCAGCCCTGATGGTATCCAATGATGTTGACTTGTTCTTCTTTTTGGTAAATACCATCTTGGTTAAGAGAGTGGGACTGGCTTTGTGCAGTGCCTTTGCTCGCTATAAAAGCTTCACGGCACAGGCATTGCTTTATATCTGGAGATCTCTCTGCACTTGTCGTCACATGGTACCATGGGCCCAGCACTATGTGTCAATAATTGTCACAAGTGTAGTGTTTGTACCAGAGTTTTCAAGTCGCTGGCTGGACTAAAAAGTCACACTCGTTCAGCGCATCGGTAGGGGTTCTCCTACATGGATATAAAGTAGTGGCCGTACTCGAAAACGAGTTGGCAGCCACCATATATATATATATATATATATATATACATATATATATATATATATATATTGTTAGTGGTTGTGTTATGTACTCAGTTGACTATCCTTGGTGTCTGTAAAACTCCCACCCCCATCCCCACTACCACAACACCACCCACACCCTCTAGGGTGATTGTGTGTGTGTTCCCCGCCCCCCTCCACCCTGTGTGGGGGTGTGGGGGTGTAGATGTTAAGTAGGAAGTAGGAAGAGGAAGTAGGACCCCCTCCGCCACCCCACAACCCACCACCCCCACAACCATCCTCCGAAAACTTCTCCCCTCACCCCCTCCTCAGTAAACTAGCTCCCTACACAAGTCCCTAACAGCCAAACCCTAACCCCAACCCTAACCCCTCATCCCTCATCCAGCTGACATGAGGAAATGCATGGAAAAAATAAAAAAAATAACTCTAAACAACCAAACAATAAAGGGGCACAGAGTATCTCCCCTCCAACTCACCCCCCTCATTTCATCCTTCCCTTCACCCCTATCTACCCCTTAACCACCCTTTCCCCTGAACCCCCCCCCCCAGCCCTGCAGGAAATCAGAACCCCCCCTGCTGTTACTGGTGGTAGCTGGGTGGGTGGGAATGTGGCTGAAAATTTAAACACACACTCACTTTTTTTTATGTACATATATATATATATACATATCATCATCATCATTTTATGTCCACTTTTCCCTGATTGCAAGGGAGGGAGGGAGGGGTTCTCTTCAGCACAGCATCTCTCCACTTGTCACGGTCCTTCCTTCGTCATGAACCCCCCCCGCCCCTCCCCGTGAGCTTCAGCGATCTGAGGTCTGCTCTCACCATCTCCGCCCATGTTTTTCGCGGTCTCCCTCTACTGCGTCTTCCTTCTACTGGGATTTCTTGGCACCTCTTTGCCCAGCGGTCATCCTCCATGCGCATCACATGTCCATACCATCGCAGTCACCTCTCCCGCACACTACAGCTTATCCCTCGTATACACAGGTTCTTGCTCAACTCGTTCATAAATATATATATATATATATATATATATATATAACATCCAGGCCGAAACAAATGAGATCGTGTAGGTGTCACGACAAAAAACACACAGTCCACGCTGTAATGTGGCCGTGTAGGCAACACGGTAAAAACCTCCCAGTCTACACTGTAAATGTGGTTGGTGTTAGGAAGGGCATCCAACTGTAGAAAACCCGCCAGACAGTCCTATGCGAGCAAGACAATCACTCTTGCCTCAAGTGGGAAAACCCCCGTCCAAACCCATGCAAGCGTGGAACACGGACGTTAAACATTGATGATGATATATATATATCAAAGGCATATATTGAGTTAGAAACTCAAAATAGTCTCTTACAATAAATTAGCTCTAGGAAAGAGATTTTTCCGAGCCGTATATTATAACTGAATATAAAAGAAAGATAAACACAGATATATATATATAGAGAGAGGCACATGGCTTAGTGGTTAGAGCATTGGCCTTGCAATCGAAAGGTTGTGAGTTCAATTCTCAGACGGGTGATGTGTTGTTTCCTTGAGCAAGACACTTTATTTTACATTGCTCCAGTTTACTCAGCTCTAGAAATGAGATGATAGGGACTGGGGTCCATATCATTCCACTGCAAAGTGGTCGTGGAGGTGCCACGACAAAAAAGCACCCAGCACTCACTGTAAATGAGGTTGGTGTTAGGAAGGGCATCCAGCTGTAGAAATCAAGCCTGAATCAGTTCCCGTCCCACCCTTGCAAGCAGGGAAAAAACGGGACGTAAAATGAAATGGTGATGATGATGATGATGTATTTATATTGTTGTTGTCATCGTTTAATGGCTATCTTCCAGGCTAACATTTAATTGTGTGTCAGGGGACAATGTCTTGCTCGTATAGGACTGTTTCTGGCTGGTTTTCTACAGCTGGATGCCCTTCCGAACACCAACCACATTTACAGTGTGTGCTGGGTGCTTTTGTTGTGACACCTACACGACCACTTTACAGTGTAGACTGGATATTTTGTGGTACCAACATTTTATATATATATATATCATCATCATCATCATCATCATCATCGTTTAACGTCTATCTTCCTCGTTCTGTTGAAACTGGCTGTAACTGGTTGTTCAAACTGATGTTAAGGTATTGTTCTCAAAATAAATACTTTCAAAATCTCATAGATTCGATATTATGTGAGGTATTATGTGAGGTAAAGCCTTTACTGTGAAAATACAATAGTATATATAGAGTAATGTAAATGTTATGTGAGATATTATGTGAGGTAAAGCTTTTACTGTGAAAATACAATAGTATATATAGAGTAATGTAAATGTTATGTGAGGTATTATGTGAGGTAAAGCCTTTACTGTGAAAATACAATAGTATATATAGAGTAATGTAAATGTTATGTGAGATATTATGTGAG
>OZ024766.1:6393916-6396416 GCA_964016885.1 Eledone cirrhosa
GTGGTGGTGTAGTGGTGGTGGTGGTGTAATGGTGGTGGTGGTGGTGGTGGTGTAATGGTGGTGGTGGTGGTGGTGTAATGGTGGTGGCGGTGGTGTAGTGTTGGTGGTGATGGTGGTGTAGTGGTGGTGGTGTAATGGTGGTGGTGTAGTGTTGTTGTTGGTGGTGGTGTAGTGTTGGTGGTGGTGTAATGGTGGTGGTGGTGGTGTAGTGTTGTTGTTGGTGGTGGTGTAGTGTTGGTGGTGGTGTAATGGTGGTGATGGTGGTGTAGTGGTGGTGGTGTAATGGTGGTGGTGTAGTGTTGTTGTTGGTGGTGGTGTAGTGTTGGTGGTGGTGTAATGGTGGTGGTGGTGGTGTAGTGGTGGTGGTGTAGTGGTGGTGGTGTGGTGGTGGTGTAGTGGTGGTGGTGGTGTAGTGGTGGTGGTGTAGTGGTGGTGGTGAGGTGGTGGTGTAGTGGTGGTCGTGGTGTAGTGGTGGTGGTGGTGGTGGTGGTGTAGTGTTGATGGTGGTGGTCGTGGTGTAGTGGTGGTGGCGGTGGTGTAGTGTTGGTGGTGGTGTAATGGTGGTGATGGTGGTGTTGTGGTGGTGGTGTAATGGTGGTGGTGTAGTGTTGTTGTTGGTGGTGGTGTAGTGTTGGTGGTGGTGTAATGGTGGTGGTGGTGTAGTGGTGGTGGTGGTGGTGTAGTGGTGGTGGTGTGGTGGTGGTGTAGTGGTGGTGGTGGTTTAAGACAGGAAAAAGGAGTAGAATAAAGACGGAGGTGGGAGGGGGACAGTAAAATGACAAAGGCCTATTTGGCAAGGTGGTGGTGAGGAGTTGTTGTTGTTGTTGTTGTGTGTATATATATATACACACACATACATACATACTTGTATGTATGTATATTTGTAAGACCTGGCGTTTTGGTTTTGTATTTGTCTGTGTTTTTTTTTATCATTCCCAGATCACCTATCATTATAGGCATTGTTTCTGTGTTCATTTTCCACATTTGAGTTATTTTTATCTCTAGATCTTTATAATTTGGCGAGTTTCTCCGTGTCCTTGTGAGATATATTGTCATCTGTGGCGATTGATACATCTATTAGAAGGCATTTTTCATTCTTTGTGGTCTTTGACTATAATATCTGGTCAGTTATCTTATATCTCTCTGTCTGTATATATTGACATATCCCAGTTTTCTGTTGGTATTTCATAATGCTGGCATAACTTCCAGTGTATATCTGGTCAGCTGTGTTAGACCTCCCTGTCTGTATATATTGACATATCCCAGTTTTCTGTTGGTATTTCATAACACTGGCATAACTTCCAGTGTACATCTGGTCAGCTGTGTTAGATCTCTCTGTCTGTATATATTGGCATATCCCAGTTTTCTGTTGGTATTTCATAACACTGGCATAACTTCCAGTGTATATCTGGTCAGCTGTCTTAGATCTGTCTGTCTGTATATATTGACATATCCCAGTTTTCTGTTGGTATTTCATAACACTGGCATAACTTCCAGTGTATATCTGGTCAGCTGTCTTAGATCTGTCTGTCTGTATATATTGACATATCCCAGTTTTCTGTTGGTATTTCATAACACTGGCATAACTTCCAGTGTATATCTGGTCAGCTGTCTTAGATCTGTCTGTCTGTATATATTGACATATCCCAGTTTTCTGTTGGTATTTCATAACACTGGCATAACTTCCAGTGTACATCTGGTCAGCTGTCTTAGATCTGTCTGTCTGTATATATTGACATATCCCAGTTTTCTGTTGGTATTTCATAACACTGGCATAACTTCCAGTGTATATCTGGTCAGCTGTGTTAGATCTGTCTGTCTGTATATATTGGCATATCCCAGTTTTCTGTTGGTATTTCATAACACTGGCATAACTTCCAGTGTACATCTGGTCAGCTGTGTTAGATCTGTCTGTATATATATATTGACATATCCCAGTTTTCTGTTGGTATTTCATAACACTGGCATAACTTCCAGTGTACATCTGGTCAGCTGTGTTAGATCTGTCTGTCTGTATATATTGACATATCCCAGTTTTCTGTTGGTATTTCATAACACTGGCATAACTTCCAGTGTACATCTGGTCAGCTGTGTTAGACCTCCCTGTCTGTATATATTGACATATCCCAGTTTTCTGTTGGTATTTCATAACACTGGCATAACTTCCAGTGTACATCTGGTCAGCTGTGTTAGATCTGTCTGTCTGTATATATTGGCATATCCCAGTTTTCTGTTGGTATTTCATAACACTGGCATAACTTCCAGTGTATATCTGGTCAGCTGTCTTAGATCTGTCTGTCTGTATATATTGGCATATCCCAGTTTTCTGTTGGTATTTCATAACACTGGCATAACTTCCAGTGTATATCTGGTCAGCTGTCTTAGATCTGTCTGTCTGTATATATTGACATATCCCAGTGTTCTGTTGGTATTTCATAACACTGGCATAACTTCCAGTGTATATCTGGTCAGCTGTCTTAGATCTGTCTGTCTGTATATA
>OZ024766.1:6426416-6433916 GCA_964016885.1 Eledone cirrhosa
CAAAGTATAACAACACACACACACACACACACACACACACACACACACACACACACACACACACACACACACACACACACACACACTCACACTCACATACACTCACACTCACACACACACACACACACACACACACACACACATATATATAATTTATTAAAGGGTGGAGGAACTCTGGAAAGTCAACGGCCCTTCAATAAAGTTTTTTGGGGGTTTTATGTGGACTGAGAGACCTCCCTGGTCTTCATCAAGACATCTCTCTAGGAGAAGGTCACTCTGATATAAAACCTGTGACACAAGGCCAGCAATTATTTGAAGGAGGTGGTGTGGTGTAGTGTGGTGTGAGAGGAGGGGCCCCCATTTCAAATGTTCTTCACAGAAAGCTACCTTACGCCATGTCTAGTGTTGCTACTTCCGGAATATCGATCTATAAACTCGAGAGCCTTCCTTCATATTTTAAAATATTCCACTAGAAATCACTGCGTATTGAGTCCTACCCAGGTGGCGTCTGGTGATTTGTGGAGACTGCAAAATAAGGAATAAAAGCGCTGCAAGAAATATTTTCTCATCCCAGGCATGATTTCTCAAGAATGAAACAGTTCTAGTCCTGTGGAATCTCATCTATATTAATATAATTGTTTCTATTTTAGGCACAAGGCCAGCAATAACCCCAGTGTATTACTGGTACTTTAGATATATAATAACTGTTTCTACTTTAGGCACAAGGCCAGCAATTACCGCAGTGTATTACTGGTACTTTAGATATATAATAACTGTTTCTACTTTAGGCACATGGCCAGCAATTACCCAGTGCATTACTGGCACTTTATTTTATCGACCCCCGTAAGGATAAAAGGCAAAGTCAACCTCGGCGGGATTTGAACTCAGTCTGTAAAGGGACGTAACTCTATGCTGCAAAGCATGGCGTCCGACCCTCTACCGATGTCGACCAGTTCTTCTTTGTGGGTAAATGCATTTCGATGTTGAGAGAGTGGGATTGGCTCCGTGCTATCTGTATGTGTGTGTATAAACCCTTACTTTCACATACACACACACACACACGTACACCTACACACACACACCACCTTCAGCCCTCCCCGCTCGGACACCCCGTCTCCCTCTCCCCACTCCACCCGCCACCACCCCTACATACCCCACACCCTTCCACCACCTGTTTTACCCCCCTTTTAATTTCAGTTTATTTTGATCATGCTTTATTTTTAATTTTATTTTTATTTTTTTCATTCGCACCGTTTCCTTTCTCTATATGTCTCTCCACCACTCCCCTACACACCCTTTGAACTCTGTTCCCACACACTTCTCACCTGAGGAAGGGCTTATGCCCGAAACGTCGTCCCCCACCAACACCCCACTCTCCAGAGCGTGAAATTAATAAACATTCGTTGTACTGCCTCTCTGTTTTGTCCCTGTTCAAATTTTTACATTATATATATATATATATATAGAAAGGATGAATATAAAATGAAAGTGCTTTTTTTAAAAAGGAATTTATTAGGTATTGACATATGTTTCTGTAACAGACGGAATACCTATGTATCGCTGCTTGCGTAATCATATAATGTTAGCAAGTATTCGATAGCAAATGTATAATCAGTTGTCACTTAAATAAATTGGATAAAATCAGAAAAATTATATATATTAATTCAAAATATTAACAAAAATAGACATTCGTGTGATCAAGTATATTTTATTATACATATTTCAGAGGTACTGAGCTATCTTCAACAGTACGTCCTCATCAGATAAAATAAGATGATGCATGACATACCTTGACATAGCAGATGGTTAAGATTCAGTCAAGGTATGTCATGCATCATCATATTTTATCTGATGAGGACGTACTGTTGAAGTTAACTCAGTACCTCTGAAATATGTATAATAAAATATACTTGATCACACGAATATCTATTTTGTTAATATTTTGAATTAATATATATTATATATATATATATATATACTGTGTATAATGTTGTGTGTATGATGTATATATAATATGGAACATATATATACACACACACATGCATATATATAGAGATGGACCTATAGTATCAATACTTATAGTATGGAATTACATAACTACTATCGATTAATCACTATATTGATTTATGATCAATCAATGTTATGAAACGATAGAAAAATAGCGAAGTACAAATTTTCGTCATTTATTTTCATTGCTCAATATATATATATATATATATATATATCAAGTAAGTATGTTTTGAAACATATATATATATATATATATATAATATATAAGATCAAAAGATGGTTAAAAGAGTTCCAGGTATTTTATTATGCACATTTCAAAAACAAATATCGTCATGTAATAACATTTGTGTTTTCATCAGATAAAATAGGAAGATATGATATGAAGGTTAAAAAATACTTGTGGATAGTGCAGTTGATTTATGTTGATTTTAAACTGCACTATTCACAAGTGTTTTTTAACCTTCATATCATGTCTCCCTATTTTATCTGACGAAAACGCAAATGTCATCGCATGATGATATTTGTTTTTGAAATGCGCATAATAAAATACATGGAACTCTTTTAACCATCTTTTGATCTTATA
Organism: Eledone cirrhosa; assembly: GCA_964016885.1. Taxonomy (NCBI): domain Eukaryota; kingdom Metazoa; phylum Mollusca; class Cephalopoda; order Octopoda; family Eledonidae; genus Eledone; species Eledone cirrhosa. Next base: position 6,429,010 of record OZ024766.1, read on the forward strand.
TATTATATATATATATATATATATGTTTCAAAACATACTTACTTGATATATATATATATATATATATATATATATATATATATATGTGTATACATAAACACACACATATATATGTATACATACACACACACACATATACATGTGTATACACACACACACACACACACACACACACACACACACACACACACACACATATACATACATATATATATATATGTATATATATATGTATATATACATATACATACATATATATGTATATATATATATATGTATATATACATACATATATATAGATGTATATATACATATACATACATATATATGTACATTTATATATATGTATATATATATATACATATATATACATATATATATATATATATATGTATATATGTATATATATACATATATATATATATATATATATGTATATATGTATATATATACATACACATATACACATATATATATATATATATGTATATATATACATACACATATACACATATATATATATATATATATATATATACACATACACATATACATATATACATATATATACATATACACATACACACACATATATATATATATATACACATATACATATATATATACATACATACATACATATATACATACGCATATATACACATATATACATACACATACATATACATACACACACATATACACACATACACACACACACATACACACACATACACACACATACACACACATACACACACATATATCTACACAGCCTTTAAACCTACAGGTGTGTGTTTGTGTTGTTTGTGTAAAAAAAAATGAAATAATTATAATTTAGTTAGAACAGGTAAGTTAATTATTGCAGGTGAGTAATAAACGCAGCCCCACCCCAGGGGCCGTGCTGGGTGCCAGACCACATTTTTGGCACCTCTCAGCGTGGGGGGGGGGATTAATTGGTTAACCAATACCCCCCCCCCCCCCCCCCCCCCGCCGCCCTTCTTTTTCTCCATCCCACAATACCTCTCTTTACTCTCCACCATACTCACCGCCACCCCTCTTTCTTTCGTCACCGCCCTTCACGGCCCTTCCCATTCATCCACGACCCTCCACCGCCCTCTATGAGCCTCCACCGCCCGTCTCTCTCCCCCACGACCCTCCACCGCCCTCTATGAGCCTCCACCGCCCGTCTCTCTCCTCCACGACCCTCCACCGCCCTCTATGAGCCTCCACCGCCCGTCTCTCTCCCCCACGACCCTCCACCGCCCTCTATGAGCCTTCACCACCCGTCTCTCTCCTCCACGACCCTCCACCGCCCTCTATGAGCCTTCACCGCCCGTCTCTCTCCTCCACGACCCTCCACCGCCCATCTCTCTCCTCCACGACCCTCCACCGCCCATCTCTCTCCTCCACGGTCCCCCACCACCCGTCTCTCTCCTCCACGACCCTCCACCGCCCGTCTCTCTCCTCCAGGACCCTCCACCGCCCTCTATGAGCCTCCACCACCCGTCTCTCTCCTCCACGACCCTCCACCGCCCGTCTCTCTCCTCCGCCTCCCGTCTCTCTCCTCCACGACCCTCCACCGCCCGTTTCTCTTCTCCACGACCCTCCACCACCCATCTCTCTCCTCCACGACCCTCCACCGCCCTCTATGAGCCTCCACCATCCGTCTCTCTCCTCCACGGCCCTCCACCGCCCTCTATGGGCCTCCACCACCCGCCTCTCTCCTCCACGGCCCTCCACCACCCGTCTCTCTCCTCCACGACCCTCCACCGCCTGTTTCTCTCCTCCACGACCCTCCACCACCCATCTCTCTCCTCCACGACCCTCCACCGCCCGTCTCTCTCCTCCACGAACCTCCACCGCCCTCTATGAGCCTCCACCATCCGTCTCTCTCCTCCACGACCCTCCACCGCCCTCTATGAGCCTCCACCATCCGTCTCTCTCCTCCACGACCCTCCACCGCCCGTCTCTCTCCTCCACGACCCCCCCATCGCCCTCCATGAGCCTCCACCATCCGTCTCTCTCCTCCACGACCCTCCACCGCCCGTCTCTCTCCTCCACGACCCCCCCCCCACCGCCCTCTATGAGCCTCCACCACCCGTCTCTCTCCTCCACGTCCCCCCACCGCCCTCCACGGTCTTCCACCGTCCGTCTTTCCCTTCCACCACCCTAAAATTTCTTTGGTGTTTTTTACATCAAATATGAAGGAATTTACCAAACACACATATATACACATACACACACATATATATATATACACACATATATACACACATATACATATATATACACACATGTATACACATACACACATATATACACACATATACATATATACACACATGTATACACATACACACATATATATATATATTCACACAGACATCTATATATACACACACATACATACACACACCACACTCACACATATATATATATTCACACAGACATCTATATATACACACACACACACATACATATATATATATTCACACAGACATCTATATATACACACACATACATACACACACACACACATACATATATATATATTCACACAGACATCTATATATACACACACATACATACACACACACACACACATACATATATATATATTCACACAGACATCTATATATACACACACATACATACACACACACACACACATATATATATATTCACACAGACATCTATATATACACACACATACATACACACACACACTCACACATATATATATATTCACACAGACATCTATATATATACACACACATATATACATACATACACACACACATACATATATATTCACACAGACATCTATATATACACACACATACATACACACACCACACTCACACATATATATATATATATATTCACACAGACGTCTATATATACACACACATATACATACACACACACACACATACATATATATATATTCACACAGACATCTATATATACACACACATACATACACACACACACACATACACACACACACACACATACATATATATATTCACACATACATCTATATATACACACACATACATACACACACCACACTCACACATATATATATATTCACACAGACATCTATATATACACACACATATATACACACACACACACACACACACACACACACACACACACACACACACACACACACACACACACACACACACACACACACACACACACATATATTCACACAGACATCTATATATACACACACATATATACATACACACACACACACACGCATATATATATATACGTGTATATATAGGAAAAAGTATGACTCCGACGGCAGAGCTCAAGCCATTTCCATGGCTTGAGCTCTGCCGTCGGGGTCATACTTTTTCCTATTACCCACTCTACTACCCTAAGTATTGAGTACTCTGGTGCGTTATGGTCCACCTGGTTCCTTACTACAACTCCTTCGTTATATATAAATATATATATATAAAGGTAGGGAGCCAATGTATCTCCCCGGAGCACTCCAGCCAGTATCTCAAAGAACTCTGTCATCCCATCAGGTGTAATGACTTTGGCTTTGGTGTTGGTGTAGAGCAGTGATATCAGGTCCACTAGTGGTGAGAATGGCCCGTGTGAATGGGCCTTCTCTTTACATAAGCCTGTAGGTGGAAAAGAGGAAGGAACGAGGGAGCACCCCCCTCTCTGTGCTCCTGAGGAAAAGGGTTGCACACTTTGTTCGGGGGTGTGTGCGACCCCTCCCCAAGGCGCCTCCTCTCTATTGAGGATTTTGTTATAAATTTTATTTTTTTGTTATATTTTATTTTATTTTTATATTTTGTTATTGCCTCCTCCTTATTGAGGGCGCCTTTTTGTGTAAACTCCCCCCTTTGTACTTGTCCCACTTTTGATGCCCTGGTGGCAAATAAAAGAAACATATCTTTTTGGGATTCCATAAGCCTGTAAGATCTTCATCAGGCAGTGATGGTCCACAGAATCAAAGGCCTTCCTAAAGTCAATGTAAACCATGACCGCAGGAAGGCCCTTTGCTCTAGCTCCTTCTAATATCCTCCTCAATATCAGGATGTGACTGGTGGTTGATCTTCCCCCTCTGAAGCCGTTCTGGTTGTCCCTGAGCTTCTTCTCCATCTCAGGCTGGATCCTGTTAAGAATCATCCCGTTGAGGGTCTTTGCCACAAGTGACGTCAGTGAGATCCCCTTGTAGTTGTTGCTGTTAGAGAGATGTCCCTTCTTTGGCAGTGGGACGATGTTACTGATCCTCCACTGATTCGGGGCAACTCCCTTCTCCAGTGCCTGGTTACAGAACCCCAGGATGATACCATGGACCTTAGGATGATATCGTGAAGACCTGAAGATCCGCCTCTTCATTGCTGTAGTGGAGTCTGTGCTGCTGTAAGGGTCTGAGACTTGGACACTGACCAAGAAACTCACTCAGATGGTGGATGGGTGCTACACGAGAATGCTGAGGATGGCTCTGAACATTAATCAGTATACACTGAGGATGAAAAACTCAGAGCTGTATGGGAGCCTCCCAAAAGTCAGCTCAAAAGTGACACAGAGGAGACTGAGGTTAGCTGGACATGCTCACCGACATCCAGAGTTGACACTGCACTCAGTGCTCCTGTGGGAGCCCCTACATGGATACATTAGGTTAGCTGGACATGCTCACCGACATCCAGAGTTGACATTGCACTCAGTGTTCCTGTGGGAGCCCCTACATGGACACACTAGGTTAGCTGGACATGCTCACCGACATCCAGAGTTGACATTGCACTCAGTGCTCCTGTGGGAGCCCCTACATGGACACACTAGAAGAGGAAGACCAAGGTTAACATATGTTGATGCCCTAAGGACAGACACTGGTCTGTTGGAGACGCAGGACATGGCAGCGATAA
>OZ024766.1:6453916-6456416 GCA_964016885.1 Eledone cirrhosa
GTGTGTATATTTATACATATGTGTGTGTTTATTGTGTATATATATATATGTGTTTATTGTGTGTATATATGTGTGTGTGTATCCATGTGTGTGTGTGTGTATCCATGTGTGTATGTGTGTGTATCCATGTGTGTGTGTATGTATGTGTGTATGTATGTATGTGTGTATCCACGTGTGTGTGTATGTATGTGTGTATGTATGTATGTGTGTATCCATCTGTGTGTTAGAAATTTAATGAGGTTTGAATACCATGCAATCATGCATAGACCCTCCACCACCACCACCACCACTACACCACCTCCACCACTACACCACCTCCACCACCACTACAACACCACCACCACCACCACTAGACCACCACCTCTCCACCACCACATACCATAACAAGAATACAACCACCACCACTACATACCAAGACATTCCACCACAAAGTCACACCACCACCATAACAACAACCACCAACACCACCACTACACCACTACACTACACCACCACTACAACACCACCACCACTACACCACCACCACACCACCACACCATTAGACCACCACCTCTCCACCACATACCATAACAAGAATACAACCACCACCACTACATACCAAGACATTCCACCACAAAGTCACACCACCACCATAACAACCACCACCACCACCAAGACACCACCACCATCATAGCCACCACCACCACCACCACCACAGCCACCACCACTACACAGCCACCATCACTACACAGCCACCACTACACACCACCACCACCACCACCACCACCACAGCCACCACAACTACACAGCCACCACCACCACCACAACCACCACCACCACAACCACCACCACTACAGCCACCATCACTACATACCAGCACACACCAACACCACCACCACTACCACCACCACTACACACCACCACTACTACACAGCCACCACCACCACTACACACCACCACCACTACACACCACCACCACCACTACATACCATTCCAGTGCTTTTAAAGACAGATCAATAAATTCCTTTTTCTCTACTCAGTGAATTTCTGTTACAACAACAACAACAACAACAACAGTAAGGAGAGGGGAAGTTCCAGAAATCGACCCCATTGTATTACTGGTACTTTATTTTATCGACCCCGTAAGGATGAAAGGCAAAGTTTACCTCTGTCTAACAACAACAACAACAACAGTTACGACAATAATAGTATTTTTAATGATGTTGGTGGTGGTGGTGATGTTTTGAAGGAGGTATGTGGTGGTGGTGTTGTAGTGGTGTTGGTGGTGATGTTTTGAAGGAGGTATGTGGTGGTGGTGTTGTAGTGGTGTTGGTGGTGATGTTTTGAAGGAGGTATGTGGTGGTGGTGTTGTAGTGGTGTTGGTGGTGATGTTTTGAAGGAGGTATGTGGTGGTGGTGTTGTAGTGGTGTTGGTGGTGGTGTTGTAGTGGTGTTGGTGGTGGTGTTGGTAGTAGTGTTGGTGGTAGTATTGGTAGTGTTGGGGTTATGGTGTGGTGGTGGTGTTGTAGTGGTGTTGGTAGTAGTGTTGGTTGTAGTGGTGTTGGTGGTAGTATTGGTAGTGTTGGGGTTATGGTGTGGTGGTGGTGTTGTAGTGGTGGTGTTGAAGTGGTGTTGTTGTAGTGGTAGTGGTGTTGGTAGTAGTGTTGGTTGTAGTGGTGTTGGTGGTGTTGGAGGTGATGGTGTGGTGGTGGAGGCGGTGGTATTGGAGGTGGTGGTGTTGTTGTAGTTGTAGTGGTGTTGGTGTTGGTAGTAGTGTTGGTTGAAGTAGTGTTGGTGGTGTTGTAGTGGTAGTAGTGTTGGTTGTAGTAGTGTTGGTGGTAGTATTGGTGGTGTTGGAGGTGGTGGTGTGGTGTTGGTGGTGGAGGTGGTCGTGTTGGTTGTAGTAGTGTTGGTGGTGGAGATGGTGGTGTTGTTGTAGTGGTGTTGGTAGTAGTAGTGTTGGTGGTAGTATTGGTAGTGTTGGAGGTGATGGTGTGGTGGTGGTGGAGGTGGTGGTGTTGGTTGTAGTAGTGTTGGTGGTGGAGGTGGTGGTGGTATTGTAGTGTTGTTGTAGTGGTGTTGGTAGTAGTGTTGGTGGTAGTGTTGGTAGTGTTGGTGGTAGTTGTAGCAGGCTGTGTGAAGGTGGTGGTGGTGTGGTATGGGGGTGGTGTGGTATGTGGGTGTAGGGGAGGGGCGCGGTGTGTGACATTAAAAATGCAGTTGTTTACAAGTTGGTGTGTGTATCATCACACACACACACACACACACACACAATGATACATATATATATATATAGACACAATGACATACATAACACACGCACATACATATATAGACACAGAAATACACACACACATATATATATATAACTACACACACTTATATATATATATATACACACACATATAGACACACACACACATATATATATAACTACACACACTTATATATATATACACACACACACACACACACATTACACACACAATGATACATATATATATAGACACAATGACATACAT
>OZ024766.1:6458916-6463916 GCA_964016885.1 Eledone cirrhosa
GATTTCTACAGCTGGATGCCCTTCCTAACACCAACCTCATTTACAGTGAGTGCTGGGTGCTTTTTTGCTGTGGCACCTCCACGACCACTTTGCAGTGGAATGATAGGGACCCCAGTCCCTATCATCTCATTTCTACAGCTGAGTAAACTGGAGCAATGTGAAATAAAGTGTCTTGCTCAAGGAAACAAACACATCACCCGGTTTGAGAATTGAACTCACAACCTTTCGATTGCAAGGCCAATGCTCTACCCACTAAGCCATGATATATATATATATATATATATATATATATATATATATATATATATATATATATATATATATATATATATATATATATATATATATATATATATATATATATATATATATATATATATATATATATATATATATATATATATATATATATATATGAAAAGAGTCGAGACCCCAACGGTTGAGCTCCAGCTGTTGCAACAGCAAGTGTTCACGCCTAGCTGAGCGAGAGAGAGAAGGTGTAGATTTATAGACAGAGGTATATATCACAGATATATATATATATATAGAGATAGCCAGTTTTATTTGTCAGTGAATCAGCTGGCTAGTATGACACACAGTCAGAAGTATTGTTGTTATGGAAAGTGGCTGTACGTAGATTGAATAATGGCGGCCACAGATGCACAGGCACATTGATTTATGACAGGCTGTATATATATATAAGTTTATTTTGAGTCAGTAGAAACCATTTTCAACTGTCAGGTAAAGTGATTTGATTAGTACAGAGTATATATCCATATTAGATTATTTAGGTATTTGTTTGTTGTATTAAGTTTCAGTTCAAATCCTGTTGTGGTCAGTGAAATAAGTTTTAGAAATTGCATGTAGTGTATTGGCAGAAGGTTAACACTCTTGATGTGTTGTTTCCTTGAGCAAGACACTTTATTTCACATTGCTCCAGTTTACTCAGCTGTAGAAATGAGATGATAGGGACTGGGGTCCATATCATTCCACTGTAAAGTGGACGTGTAGGTGCCACGGCAAAAAAGCACCCAGCACTCACTGTAAATGAGGTTGGTGTTAGGAAGGGCATCCAGCTGTAGAAATCAAGCCAGAATCAGTTCCCGTCCCACCCTTGCAAGCAGGGAAAAAGCGGACGTAAAATGAAATGATGATGATGATGAACACTAAGACTTATTAAAATAATATAAACAACTCACTCTCCAGATGGCTTCCAAAAATAATGGTTGCATTTTAAAAGGGTACGTCAAAGCTTATTTGTAAAACTGATATATATTGTATTTTGTCTGATGAAGGCATACCATAATTTAATGTGGTATCCCTGAAATATGTATAATGAAATAAATATGGTTTTATAAATATAGTTTCCATTTATTAATATCGTATATCTACTCCAAATACTTGTTGAGTGCTTTATATCAGTTATAAAAATATTTACTTCTTGTATCCCAACAATTTTAAATAGAACTTTTGCAGATATATATATATATATATATATATATATATATATATATATATATATATATATATATATATATAATATGTAAGATCAAAAGATGGTTAAAGGAGTTCCATGTATTTTATTATGCGCATTTCAAAAACAAATATCATCATGCAATAATATTTGTGTTTTCATCAGATAAAATAGGAAGACATGATATGAAGGTTAAACAACACTTGTGGATAGTGCAGTTTTAAATCAACATATGAAAAGTAGTTTTAGATTGATGTGTGATATTGGGGAAAAAACTCTTTTTTTTTTTTTTTGAAGGGGTGGGAGTGGAAAGGATGAAAAAGAGGAGGAGATGAGAGTAAAAAGTGGAGGGGGAGGAGTATGATGAGGAAGGATGAGATAGGAGGAGAGATGGGTGATAGAGAGAGAGAGATAGCTTTTATAACTGAGAAAAATATATTGTTTTACATAGAGAGGTTGAAAAACCGTTGGAAGATAATATATAAATTAAAAGAATTTGAAAATTAACGAAGAGAAAAATAATGTAAAGTTAAGGTTTGTATATTGAGTAGTTTGATAATATGTGCGATAAAATACATGGAACTCTTTTAACCATCTTTTGATCTTATATATTATGTATACTCCAGTCCTACAAACTGTAGAGTGCTTCTTATCCGATATCTGCATTGCTTTATTGTACTACAATAAAACTCACCTCCTACATATATATATATATATGTATGTAGACGATATATTAACAAATGGAAACTATATTTATAAAACCATATTTATTTCATTATACATATTTCAAGGACACCAAGTCAAATTATGGTGCGCTTTCATCAGATAAAATATAATATAGATCAGTTTTATAAATAAATATTGACATACCCTTATAGAATGCGACCATTTCTGTTGGAAGAAAACTGATCTATATTATATTCTATCTGATGAAAGCGCACCATAATTTAACTTGGTGTCCTTGAAATATGTATAATGAAATAAATATGGTTTTATAAATATAGTTTCCATTTGTTAATATATCATATTTTTACTCCAATAATTTGTTGATTGCTTTATATCACTTATAAAAATATTTGCTTGTTGTATCCCAACAATTTAAATATAACTTCTACATATATATATATATATATATCATCATCATTATCATTTCATTTTACATCCGCTTTTCCATGCTTGCAAGGGTGGGACGGGAACTGATTCTGGCTTGATTTCTACAGCTGGATGCCCTTCCTAACACCAACCTCATTTACAGTGAGGGCTGGGTGCTTTTTTGCCGTGGCACCTCCACGACCACTTTGCAGTGGAATGATAGGGACCCCAGTCCCTATCATCTCATTTCTACAGCTGAGTAAACTGGAGCAATGTGAAATAAAGTGTCTTGCTCAAGGAAACATATATATATATATGTTTGTTTGTGTGTATATATGTGATTGTATGTGTATTCATGTGTATATATGTGTATATATATATATGTATGTGTATGTATATATATATATATATATATATTTGTGTGTATATGCGTTTGTGCGTGTCTGTGTATATATATGTGTGTGTGCATATATATGTGTGTATATATATGTTTTTGTGTGTGTATGTAGATGTTTGTGAGTGTATTGATTCTCAACAAGACATCAGTCCTGGTCAGCTACTGCTGCTACTACTACTACTACTGCTGCTACTACTACTACTACTACTGCTGCTACTACTACTGCTGCTGCTACTACTACTGCTGCTCTACTACTACTGCTACTACTACTGCTGCTGCTACTACTACTGCTACTACTACTGCTGGCCATCTTAGCTACATTCTCTCAGATTCTGTCTCTCGCTGTTGCTTTGTAGATATATATCATCATCATCATCACCATCATAATTATCATCATCACCATCATCATCATCACCATCATAATTATCATCATCATCATCAACATCAACATCATCTTCATCACTGTTTTTCCTTCCACACTTGCATAGATTAGAAAGGTTGAAATTTGTCAACACTACATCTGATTACCTGGCTCCGTACACACGCATATACACACATATATATATATACATATATATATATATATATATACATACATATACATATATATAATATATACATATTTCATTTTTTTTCATTTTACGTCCCCTTTTCCCCTGCTTGCAAGGGTGGGACGGGAACTGATTCTGGCTTGATTTCTACAGCTGGATGCCCTTCCTAACACCAACCTCATTTACAGTGAGTGCTGGGTGTTTTTTTGCCGTGGCACCTCCACGACCACTTTACAGTGGAATGATAGGGACCCCAGTCCCTATCATCTCATTTCTACAGCTGAGTAAACTGGAGCCATGTGAAATAAAGTATCTTGCTCAAGATTGCAAGGCCAATGCTCTAACCACTAAGCCATGTGCCTCCATATATATATATATATATATATATATATAGTTATGTTGGTACCACAACATCCAGTCCAAACTAATGAGATCGAGATTGTGTAGGTGTCACGACAAAAAAACACACAGTCCACACTGTAATGTGGCCGTGTAGGTAACACGGTAAAAAGCTCCCAGTCCACAATGTAATGTGGTCGTGTATGTAACACGGTAAAAAGCTCCCAGTCCACACTGTAATGTGGCCTTGTAGGTAACACGGTAAAAAGCTCCCAGTCCACACTGTAATGTGGTTGGTGTTAAGAAGGGCATCCAGCTGTAGAAAACCTGCCAGACAGCCCTATATGAGCGAGACACGGTCTCCCGACCAGCCTTGCCTCAAGTGGGGCAACTCCCATCTAAACCGATACTAGCATGGAAGATGGACGTTAAACGAAGATGATGATGATGATATATATATATAATCAAAATCAATACCAGATGTATATACATATATATATATATAAATATACACATTCATTTTATATATATATATATATATATATAACGAAGGAAATGTGGTAAGGAACCAGGTGGACCATAACGCACCAAAGTACTCAATACTTAGGGTAGTAGAGTGGGTAATAGGAACGAGTAGGACCCCGACGGCTGAGCTCAAGCTGTTTCGACGGGTAATTCTGGACTTAAATGGTCCAGAATTAGCCGTCGAAACGGCTTGATCTCAGCCGTTGGGGTCCTACTCATTTCTGTATATATATATAGACATACATACATACACGGCCACATTACAGCGTGGACTGTGTGTGTTTTTTTGTCATGACACCTACACAGTATATATATAGATGTACGGGTCTGAGACTTGGACACTGACCAAGAAACTCTCTCAGATGGTGGATGGGTGCTACACGAGAATGTTGAGGATGGCTCTGAACATTAATCAGTATACACTGAGGATGAAGAACTCAGAGCTGTATGGGAGCCTCCCAAAAGTCAGCTCAAAAGTGACACAGAGGAGACTGAGGTTAGCTGGACATGCTCACCGACATCCAGAGCTGACACTGCACTCAGTGCTCCTGTGGGAGCCCCTACATGGACACACTGGGTTAGCTGGACATGCTCACTGACATCCAGAGTTGACACTGCACTC
>OZ024766.1:6473916-6478916 GCA_964016885.1 Eledone cirrhosa
TACACGACCACTTTACAGTGTGGGCTGGGGTTTTTTTTGCGTGGCACCTCCACGACCACCTTGCAGTGGGACGGTGTGGGGGCATATTGTCTATATGCTTCAGCTTGTACCCATGGGAGGTCGGGTACTCTGTATTACTGCGTGACGCCAGAGGTCACGGTCGTGTGTCATTGCCTTTGAGAGGTGTAATTGGGTAAGGTCGGCTTTTATCACCTCATCCCAGGTCATCTTGGGTCTCCCCACTCCGCGGTTTCCATCAACTTCTAGTGCTCTGCACCTTTTTATGCAGCTGTCATCCTTCATACGCATCACATGTCCATACCAGCGCAACCGCCTCTCCTGCACACAGCATTTGATTCCTCTTATGCTCAGTCTCTCTCTCAATTCATTTATGCTTTGTCGTTCACGTATATTACTGTTACACATCCATCGGAGCATGCAGGCTTCGTTTCTCTCTAATCTATGTAAGTCTTCCACCTTCAGCGCACAGGTCTCACTACCATGCAACATCGCTGTTCGGATACACGCATCATACAGTCTGCCTTTCATTCTGAGGGAGAAGCCTTTTGCAGCTAGCAGTGGCAGTAGTTCCCCATATATAAATATTTATTAAAATAACAGATTAAAGTTTAAGCAAAGAATCGCTGCTTTCACCCTGGATTGACTGTTCAATCACCCTGGAGTTTTCTGTTTTGCTGTTTGTGTCTTTATTCTAAACCTAAGACAAAATCTCAATTTGGTGGGGATATAAACTTGACCAGAGGTTGTCAAATAAGACAGTCTCCACCGCGGATGATATTTATGATTGCGCGAATATGCGATGGGTTCCACAAACAATTATTAGTTAGGTTCTAAGAAAAAACTCCACGAATGACTGGGACTGTGAATGCTGGAGGTACCAGTGTATAAATAAATATATATACACACCTTCTTCCTGCTATTTCAAGCGTTAAACTAATATATCCCTTCCATATACTGTATTGATTGTGTTGTTATTTGTTTATCTTTTACATACAAAGAGCTCTCTTTTTCTTATTCGACGCTCCTTTGCCAAACTTACTCCAGAAATTTTCAGGCCTCTCTATGTCGCCCTCGTGAGACAGCCCCTAGAATATGGCATCCAAGCATCAAACCCATATCTATATCAAACCCTATATATCATCATCATCATCATTGTTTAACGTCCATATTCCACGCTTGCATGGGTTTGGACGGGTGTTTTTCCACTTGAGGCAAGAGTGGTTGTCTCGCTCGCATAGGACTGTCTGGCGGGTTTTCTACAGTTGGATGCCCTTCCTAACACCAACCACATTTACAGTGTGGACTGGGAGGTTTTTACCGTGTTACCTACACGGCCACATTACAGCGTGGACTGTGTGTTTTTTTTGTCGTGACACCTACACGACCTCATTTGTTTCTGGCTGGATGTTGTTACACCAACATAACTTTACATATATATATAAATAACTTTACATATATATAACTTTACATATATATATAAATAATATAAGATCAAAAGATGGTTAAAAGAGTTCCATGTATTTTATTATGCGCATTTCAAAAACAAATATCATCATGGGATGATATTTTCGTTCACATCAGATAAGAACGCAAATATCATCCCATGATGATATTTGTTTTTGAAATACGCATAATAAAATACATGGAACTCTTTTAACCATCTTTTGATCTTATATTATTTATACTCCAGTCCTATAAACTGTTGAGTGCTACTTATCCGATATTTGCATTGCTTTATTGTGCTACAATAAAACTCACCTCCTACATATATATATATATATCATCATCGTCATCTTCCATGCTAGCATGGGTTAGACGGGAATTGACCCACTTGAGGCAAGTGTGGTCGGGTGACCGTGTCTCACTCGTATAGGACTGTCTGGCAGGTTTTCTACGGCTGGATGCCCTTCCTAACACCAACCACATTACAATGTGGACTGGGAGCTTTTTACCGTGTTACCTACACGATCACATTACAGTGTGGACTGGGAGCTTTTTACCGTGTTACCTACACGATCACATTACAGTGTGGACTGGGAGCTTTTTACCGTGTTACCTACACGATCACATTACAGTGTGGACTGGGAGCTTTTTACCGTGTTACCTACACGATCACATTACAGCGTGGACTGGGTGTTTTTTTTGTTATGTCACCGACACAACCTCTTTAGTTTGGACTGGATATATAAATGCCAGTTGAAGGAAGACGCAGTAGAGGAAGACCACGATAAACATGGATGGAGGTGGTGAGAGCAGACCTCAGATCGCTGAAGCTCACAGAGAAGATGACGAAGGACCGTGATGGGTGGAGAGATGCTGTGCTGAATAGGACCCGTTCCACCCTTGCAAGCAGGGAAAAGTGGACGTATGATGATGATGATATATATATATATATATATATATATCATCATCATCATCATCATCATCAGGTTTAGCGTCCGTGTTCCACGCTTGCATGGGTTTGGACGGGGGTTTTCCCACTTGAGGCAAGAGTGGTTGTCTTGCTCGCATAGGACTGTCTGGCGGGTTTTCTACAGCTGGATGCCCTTCCTAACACCAACCACATTTACAGTGTGGGGCTGGGAGGTTTTTACCGTGTTGCCTACACGGCCACATTTACAGCGTGGACTGTCTGGCGGGTTTTCTACAGCTGGATGCCCTTCCTAACACCAACCACATTTACAGTGTGGGGCTGGGAGGTTTTTACCGTGTTGCCTACACGGCCACATTTACAGCGTGGACTGTGTGTTTTTTGTCGTGACACCTACACGATCTCATTTGTTTCGGCCTGGATGTTGTGGGACCAACATAACTTTACATTGAAAGGGGCGGTGTGGGTGGGGTGGAGGTGGTGGGACGGGGGTGTGTTTTGATAGAGGTGCCTACTGACTGCAGTAGGTTTTTACTTTGTATTTAGGTAAGGCGGGTCTTCTCTATTACTGAGTACCGCCAAAGGTCTCGGTCCAGTGACATTGTCCATATATATATATATATATATATGGTTGCATGGCATGGATTTAGCTACCATGAAGAGGTCTTCCTGTATACATAAGACAGTAAGGTGTGATTTGAGGGAGATTTGGCTGCTATTTCTACCAGATCTAGTTACCATCTATGGTTTATATGCATCTATTGTTGCAGGAGATGCAATTATGAAAGGTTGTGTTAAAATATAAAAAGTTCACCTCTCAGGCTTTCGGCTTGGGTGTGTCTACATTGATGGTGGTGGTGTGGTGGTGTAGTGGTGTAGTTGTGGTGGTGTAGTGGTGGTGGTGGTGGTGTGTTGTGTGGTGTGGTGTTGTGTGGTGTGGTGGTGTAGTGGCGGTGGTGGTGTAGTGGCGGTGGTGTAGTTGTGTGATGTAGTGGTGGTGGTGTTGGTGGTGTGGTGTTGATAGTGGTGGTGGTGGTGGTGTGGTGTTGTGTGGTGTGGTGGTGTAGTGGCGGTGGTGTAGTTGTGTGATGTAGTGGTGGTGGTGGTGGTGGTGTGGTGGTGTAGTGGTGGTGGTGGTGGTGTGGTGTTGTGTGGTGTGGTGGTGTAGTAGCGGTGGTGTAGTTGTGTGATGTAGTGTTGGTGGTGGTGGTGGTGTGGTGGTGTAGTGGTGGTGGTGGTGGTGGTGTGGTGTTGTGTGGTGTGGTGGTGTAGTAGCGGTGGTGTAGTTGTGTGATGTAGTGTTGGTGGTGTGGTGTTGATAGTGGTGGTGGTGTTGGTGGTGTAGTGGTGGTGGTGTGGTGGTGGTGTAGTGGTGGTGGTGTTGGTGGTGTAGTGGTGGTGGTGTTGGTGGTGTGGTGTAGTGGTGTAGTGGTGGTGGTGTGGTGGTGGTTGTGGTGTTGTGGTGGTGGTGTAGTTGTGTGGTGTAGTGGTGGTGGTGGTGTTGGTGGTGTGGTGTTGATAGTGGTGGTGGTGGTGGTGTAGTGGTGGTGGTGGTGTGGTGTAGTGGTGGTGGTGTGGTGGTGGTGGTGTAGTGGTGGTGTGGTGTGGTGTGGTGGTGTAGTGGTGGTGGTGGTGTAGTGGTGGTGGTGGTGGTGTGGTGTTGTGTGGTGTGGTGGTGTAGTGGTGGTGGTGTAGTTGTGTGGTGTAGTGGTGGTGGTGTTGGTGGTGTGGTGTTGATAGTGGTGGTGGTGTTGATAGTGGTGGTGTTAGTGGGGTGTGGTGTGGTGGTGTAGTGGTGGTGGTGGTGGGGTGTGGTGTGGTGGTGTGGTGTTGATAGTAGTGGTGGTTGTGGTGGTGGTATGGTGGTGGTGTAGTGGTGTTGGTGGTGTGGTGTTGATAGTGGTGGTGGTGGTGTCTGCTTTGGGATGGTGAGAGTGGTGGTAGAGGTGGTGGTGTTGTTGCTGTTGGTGGTGTTGGTGGTAGTGTAGTGGTGGTGTTCGGGGTGGTGTGTTGATTGTTGTTTAGTGTGGGCAAGGTGCCAGACAGCATTGTAGCCCTGGGGGGGGGGACCAGTAGCCCCCCCCCCTCCATCACGCACACCACCCACATCTCCTTCCGTCCTTACCCCAGGGATATTGTAAAATAACTAACTTTCTCATTATTGAGCTGGTGTTTGGAACATAACTTAACAAAGGTTCTTACATAAAATTATGATGGAAAGTTTTTAGATAAAAAATAAACACTTTAAGCTGGCGTTTGGAACATAACTTAACAAAGGTTCTTACATAAAATTATGATGGAAAGTTTTTAGATAAAAAAATAAACACTTTAAGCTGGCGTTTGGAACATAACTTAACAAAGGTTCTTACATAAAATTATGATGGAAAGTTTTTAGATAAAAAAATAAACACTTTAAGCTGGCGTTTGGAACATAACTTAACAAAGGTTCTTACATAAAATTATGATGGAAAGTTTTTAGATAAAAAAATAAACACTTTAAGCTGGCGTTTGGAACATAACTTAACAAAGGTTCTTACATAAAATTATGATGGAAAGTTTTTAGATAAAAAATAAACACTTTAAGCTGGCGTTTGGAACATAACTTAAC
>OZ024766.1:6493916-6496416 GCA_964016885.1 Eledone cirrhosa
GTTTTACAGATAGTGACATTCAAAACTAGAACTTAACGTTTTGAGTTCTGTTTGAATAGTGAAGAAGAACTTCAAATCCTAGGATGAATATGCTAATGAGGATAATCAGGATTGATTAATATTATTGATATTATACTCCAGAAGAAATCTGTAGAGTGCTTCTAATCTGTTATAAACTAAATTTGTTGAATAATCAGCAAATTAAATAACCCACTGCTTCTATATATATATATATATAAAATAAAGTTAAATAAAAGTCAAATGATTAAAATTTAGCTTCGTTTATTACTGCTATATATATTTCAGTGACAGCCATCTTTGGCTGTGACCTCTTCAGGCAGTTTGAATTAGTACACACATACTAATTCAAACTGCCTGAAGAGGTCACAGCCAAAGATGTCTGTCACTGAAATATATATAGCAGTAATAAACGAAGCTAAATTTTAATCATTTGACTTTTATTTAACTTTATTTTACACTACTCCGGAGTAACCAAACCAACCTGCGCACTTCGTCGAGTGCTCCAGCCTGCATACTGAGGTGTTGGTATACAACCAACATAAACTCAAAATCTATATATATATATATATATGTATATATATATATATATATATATATATATATATGTGATTAGAGCATTGGGCTTGCAATCGAAAGGTTGTGAGTTCAATTCTCGGACCGGGTGATGTGTTGTTTCCTTGAGCAAGACACTTTATTTCACGTTGCTCCAGTTTACTCAGCTGTAGAAATGAGTATCGGCCTGCCTGCCCAGCCAGTGGGATGGCGTTATCTTATGGCTAAAACAGCACGGTGTGCTGTGACCAGCGGCGCCAATTGGCGCCCGACAGGCTGGTCGGTCAAGGTGATCAAAGTGATATATATATATATAAAAGTCTAAAGTCTGTCTCGAGCTTGGAGGTTTGTCAGACTGGTGCTTGTCCCGGTTTGTATAGCATGAATTGACTGAGAGTACAAGACTTCCCCCTGGACAGGACACCAGTCCATCACAGGGTTAAAGTCTGTCTTAGTTTCATTGGTGGTAAGTGACTGAGAGTACAAGACTTCCCTCTGAACAGGACACCAGTCCATCACAGGGTTAAAGTCTGTCGTAGTTTCATTGGTGTTAAGCGACTGAGAGTACAAGACTTCCCCCTGGACAGGACACCAGTCCATCGCAGGGTTAAAGTCTGTCTTAGTTTCATTGGTGTTAAGTGACTGAGAGTACAAGACTTCCCCTTGGACAGGACACCAGTCCATCACAAGGTTAAAGTCTGTCTTAGTTTCATTGGTGTTAAGTGACTGAGAGTACAAGACTCCCCCCTGGACAGGACACCAGTCCATCACAGGGTTAAAGTCTGTCTTAGTTTCATTGGTGTTAAGTGACTGAGAGTACAAGACTTCTCTCCCTGGACAGGACACCAGTCTATCACAGGGTTAAAGTCTGTCTTAGTTTCATTGGTGTTAAGTGACTGAGAGTACAAGACTCCCCCCTGGACAGGACACCAGTCCATCACAGGGTTAAAGTCTGTCTTAGTTTCATTGGTGTTAAGTAACTGAGAGTACAAGACTTCCCCCTGGACAGGACACCAGTCCATCACAGGGTTAAAGTTTGTCTTAGTTTCATTGGTGTTAAATCACTGAGAGTACAAGACTTCCCCCTGGACAGGACACCAGTCCATCACAGGGTTAAAGTTTGTCTTAGTTTCATTGGTGTTAAGTAACTGAGAGTACAAGACTCCCCCCTGGACAGGACACCAATCCAACACAGGGTTAAACCCCCAGCTATTACTGGTAATCATTTTCAGCTGAGTATACTGGAGCAACTTGAAATGAAGTGTTTCTATCTATATCTACATAGACAGACATAGACATGCAAACAAATGAAAAGGGTTTTTCAGGGATTTTTAGTTCCCATCTACAAGTGTGGAATAATGTGGTAGTAAGGAATGTTGGATATGGTGGTGGTGGTGGTAGCAGTAGTGGTGATGATGTGTCTTTGAAGGTATATATGGTGGTGTGGTGTGTGGTAGTATGGGAATTGGGGGTGGTGCTGGTGTGTGTTGGAAGCTTTATCCTAGTAGTAGTAGTAGTAGTAGTTGTGGTAGTGGTGGAAGATATCTGGTTGTTGTGGTGGTTCTGGTTGTAGTGGTGGTGGTGGTGGTGTGTCTTTGAAGGTATATATGGTGGTGTGGTGTGTGGTTTTATGGGAATTGGGGGTGGTGCTGGTGTGTGTTGGAAGCTTTATACTAGTAGCAGTAGTAGCAGTAGTAGTAGTAGTGGTTGCGGTAGTGGTGGAAGACATCTGGTTGTTGTGGTGGTGGTATGTGGTGGTACTGGTTGTGGTGGTGGGTGACAGTGTTTGTTTTAGAATGGAATGTGAGATACAACATGGTGATGGTGTGGTGGTTGAGGGAGAAAGAGAGGGACATGATTGACATCTGATGTGTGTGGAAGTGGTTGTGGTGGTGGTGGTGGTGGTGGTGGTAGTGTTGGTGACAGT
>OZ024766.1:6516416-6531416 GCA_964016885.1 Eledone cirrhosa
TGCTGGGTGCTTTTTTGCCGTGGTACCTCCACGACCACTTTACAGTGAGTGCTGGGTGCTTTTTTGCCGTGGCACCTCCACGACCACTTTGCAGTGGAATGTTAGGGACCCCACTCCCTATCATCTCATTTCTACAGCTGAGTAAACTGGAGCAACGTGAAATAAAGTGTCTTGCTCAAGGAAACAACACATCACCCGGTCTGAGAATTGAACTCACAACCTTTCGATTGCAAGGCCAATGCTCTAACCACTAAGCCATGTGCCTCTATATATATATCATTACATCTTTACACCGTCCCACCCACCTGATGAGATAAGTCGGACCACATTGCCACCATTGTAATTAGGTAGAATATCAGATAACAACTGGAATGGTATGGAAGGGTTGCTGTGGCAACAGTGGTATGGCAGTGGTGTGGTGGTGGTGGTGGTGGTGATGTAATTATGATGTTGGTGATGTGTTGGTGGTGTCTGTCTGTCTGCCTGCCTGCCTGCCTGTCTGTGTCTGTCTGTCTGTCTGTCTGTCTGCCTGTCTGTCTGTCTGTCTGTCTGTCTATATGTCTATCTATCTGTCTGTCTGTCTATGTGCCTGTCTGTCTGTCTATATGTCTGCCTGTCTTTATATCTATGTCTGTCTCTATCTCTCCCCCTCCACCCCCTCTCTCCCTCCATCCCCCTCTCTCATTCCCTCTCTCTCTCTCTCACTCTCTCTCTCTCTCTCTCTCTCCATCCTTTACTACACACACCTCTAACTAATTCACAAATTAACCAATTAAAAATATATATATATTTAAAACTATATTAATTATTCTCTCTTCTCTCTCTCTCTCCCCCGCGCCACAGGCTCTCTGTCAAGATGACCACGAAACGGAGAGTGTTGAGAGAACCATGGCATTCACACATTTCACAACCACATCAGAAGACGACGATGAAAAGAGCGACGAAATCGCAGACGACGAAAATGACGAAAGTGATGAAAAAGACAAAAATGACAACAAAAACTATAAAAACGCTGCCAAAAGTGATAAAAATTTCACCAAAAGCGATGAAAGCGATGACGACAAAATCGACGACGACAATGACGACGACGAAAGAGACGAAAGCGATGAAGAAAGTGACGAAAACCTCACCAAAAGTGATGAAAACGAAGAATATGATGAAAACTCCAAATGTGATGAAAGCGACGAAAGCGATGAAGGCAACGACGAAAACGATGTCAGGGTTGCTAATGACGACATCTCTTTTGTTTTTTCTCGCCACTGACCTTCTGCTCGTGTCGCCGACAGCCGCGTCTGACGATGATGACCTCCGCGACCTCGACAACCCTCATGCCTATACCTTTACCGTCCCTGGCAGTTCGTTCCTGTCCTTTCAGCCTTCGTATTCCAACAGGCAACACCAAAGACTCGGACTAAACTTTAGAACTTTCCAATCGGACTCTCTGCTTCTTTATCACACAACGACAGATGACGTTATTGACCGAGTATTGAATCCTCTACTTCAGATCTATGAGCTGAAGGTTGAATTAAAGCAAGGTAGCCTTCACGTTAGTTACCGCCTTAACGAGTTCCAGGATAACTTCGTCATCGGACAAAGTAAGTAACGAGCTTTCTTCTTTAACTTTTCCTCCTCCTTCTTCTTCTTTGTAGATTTGTACGTGTGTGTGTGTCAGGTTTAGCTGGCCTCCTCCAAGGTATATCTCGTTGGAGGTGTCTTGGGTGATTTAATGATAGGGACCCCAGTCCTATCATGTTACATCTCACACCTATGCAGGTTTAGCTGGCCTCCTCCAAGGTGTATCTCGTTGGAGGTGTCTTGGGTGATTTAATGATAGATGATAGGACCCCAGTCCTATCATGTTACAGCTCACACCTATGCAGATTTAACTGGCCTCCTCCAAGGTATATCTTGTTGGAGGTGTCTTGGGTGATTTAATGATAGGGACCCCAGTCCTATCATCTCATTTCTACAGCTGAGTAAACTGGAGCAACGTGAAATAAAGTGTCTTGCTCAAAGAAACAACACATCACCCGGTCTGAGAATTGAACTCACAACCTTTCAATTGCAAGCCCAATGCTTCATGGCAGGAAACTGGAATAAGCACCGGCCAAATAAGCCTTCTGGCTTTAGATAGACTTTAGACTTTATATATATATATATATATCTAGGGCGGGTAAAATTCCCTGAGATCCAAGTTCTCTCCAGCGGTCTCTGTCCCTCATTATCGCTGCCATGTCCTGCGTCTCCAACAGACCAGTATTTGTTCTTAGGGCATCAACATATGTTAACCTCGGTCTCCCTCTTCCAGTGTGTCCAAGCACGGGTTCCCACAGGAGCACTGAGTGCAGTGTCAACTCTGGTTGTCGGTGAGCATGTCCAGCTAACTTAGTGTGTCCATGTAGGGGCTCCCACAGCAGCACTGAGTGCAGTGTCAACTCTGGATGTCGGTGAACATGTCCAGCTAACCTAGTGTGTCCATGTAGGGGCTCCCACAGCAGCACTAAGTGCAGTGTCAACTCTGGATGTCGGTGAACATGTCCAGCTAACCTAGTGTGTCCATGCAGGGGCTCCCACAGGAGCACTGAGTGCAGTGTCAACTCTGGATGTCGGTGAACATGTCCAGCTAACCTAGTGTGTCCATGTAGGGGCTCCCACAGCAGCACTAAGTGCAGTGTCAACTCTGGATGTCGGTGAACATGTCCAGCTAACCTAGTGTGTCCATGCAGGGGCTCCCACAGGAGCACTGAGTGCAGTATCAACTCTGGATGTCGGTGAGCATGTCCAGCTAACCCCAGTCTCCTCTGGGATACTCTCGAGTATATATATATATATATATATATGTATATATCATCATCATCATTTTACGTCTGCTTTTCCCTGCTTGCAAGGGTGGGACGGGAACTGATTCTGGCTTGATTTCTACAGCTGGATGCCCTTCCTAACACCAACCTCATTTACAGTGAGTGCTGGGTGCTTTCTTTGCCGTGACACCTCCACGACCACTTTGCAGTGGAATGATAGGGACCCCAGTCCCTATCATCTAATTTCTACAGCTGAGTAAACTGGAGCAATGTGAAATAAAGTATCTTGCTCAAGGAAACAACACATCACCCGGTCTGAGAATTGAACTCACAACCTTTCAATTGCAAGGCCAATGCTCTAACCACTAAGCCATGTGCCTCCATGTATATATATATATCCGGAAAAGATATCGGATGTATATGAGAGCAATTGGGAGTTAGAAAGACTATGGTAAGCTAAGTACTCAATACTTTGTAGAGTGTAGGTACTTTAAAGTGTGTATAAAGACATACATACCACACACATCCTCACAACTCCCCCCCTTATTTTCCAGCTCTCCCTATCCCATCCCCCCAGCCCTATCTACACATCTATCAGTGAGTGGCCCCTAGAGAACCTGTGTACATTACAGCAACCCTTACCCCTACTCTAACCAACCCACTATACCACCCCACCCACCCCACCCCTGCCATAAAACTCCCCGGGGGGTGAGGTGAGGTGGGGTGTCGGATAAACTTTCACAGATTTTTTGAAATTAAATTCTTGTATGAATGTATGTAAGTGGCGGATGGTTGGTGGGGAGTGGGGCAGGTTGTGTGTGTGTGCGTGTGTGTGTGTGTGTGTGTGTATGGGTATGTGCGTGTGTGTGTATGGGTGTGTGTATGTATGTGTGGTGGGGGTAGCATGCCTGTATAGATATGTGTGTGTGTGAATATGTTTATGAGCGTGCATGTATGTAAATCTATGTATATATATATATTTATATGTATATATATATATATATATTTATATGTATGTGGATATATATATTTATATATATTCATATGTATGTTTATATGTATATATATATATATATATATATATATATATATATATATATATATATAAAACCATCTTCATTTAATATCCGATTCCTCTATTAGCAAATATATATACATCCATATATATATACATATATATCTATATATATATATATATATATATATATATATATATATACTTATATACATATATACATATATATCTATATATATATATATATATATATATATATACATATATACATATATATATATATATATATTTACATATACATATATATATATACACATATATATACACAAACACAGATACATATAAAATAAGGCATTTCCTGTTATTTTAGATCTGAATAACAATTGGCAAAAATGCACACACACACATATGTGTGTGTATGTGCATATATATATATATATATATATATATATATATATATACAATATAGGTGATTCAATGAATTACTGGTGGTACCAATATGAGCACTTGATATGCAGGAAGAGTGTATATAATAAGGAAAAACTAAGTTTCGCTTACATATTCCTATTGGTTATGCACGGAAACTATTGTAAAGTATTCTTTACAATAATTATCATCATCGTTTAATGTCCACTTGCTCTGTTAGCAAGGGTTGAATGGGTCTATATAGACCAAGTCAGTGTTGAAGCATGGCTACTGACCCCTCAGACTGGCCCCATGTGACTTCTATACAGTCTTTCTTAGGCATATACATATATATGTGTATGTGGGTGCGTGTGCGTCTATGTATATATATAAGCTCCCAGTCCACGCTGTAATGTGGCCGTGTAGGTAACATGGTAAAAACCTCCCAGTCCACACTGTAATGTGGCCGTGTAGGAAACACGGTAAAAAGCTCCCAGTCCACACTGTAATGTGGTCGTGTAGGTAACATGGTAAAAAGTTCCCAGTCCCACACTGTAAATGTGGTTAGTGTTAGGAAGGGCATCCAGCCGTAGTAAACCTGCCAGATAGTCCTATATGAGCAAGACACGGTCACCCGACCAGCCTTGCCTCAAGTGGGACAACTCCCGTCTAACCCATGCTAGTGTGGAAGATAGACGTTAAACGTTGATGATGATGATAATGATATATAGTACCGAGAAATCCCAGTGGAAGGAAGACGCAGTGGAGGAAGACTCCGAAAAACATGGGCGGAGGTGGTGAGAGCTGACCTCAGATCGCTGAAGCTTACAGAGATGACGACGAAGGACCGTGACAAGTGGAGAGATGCTGTGCTGAATAGGACCCGTCCCACCCTTGAAAGCAGGGAAAAGCGGACATAAAATGATGATGATAATATATGTGTATGTTTATATATGTATATGTGTGTATATATATGTGTTTATCTAAAGACATTTTTTTTCCAATTCCAACCCACCTTTCCCCTCAATCTATCTAATTTCTCATTCTTTCTTCTGATGAAGGACTAGCGTCCGAAACGTTAAGACACTCTTCCTGCTATATCAAGTGTTAACCTAATATATCCCTTCCATATACTGTACTAATTGTGTTGTTATTTCTGTTTACATTTTACACACATATATATATATATATATATATATATATACAATATTAACAAATGGAAACTATATTTATAAAACCATATTTATTTCATTATACATATTTCAAGGACACCAAGTTAAATTACGGTGTGCTTTCATCAGATAAAATATAATATAGAGCAGTTTTATAAATAAATATTGACATACCCTTAAAGAATGCAACCATTTCTGTTGGAAGCTCCCGGATAGTCATGTATGTATGTATGTAAAAGGTAAACAGAAATAACAACACAATCAGTACAGTATATGGGCGGAATATATTAGGTTAACTCTTGATATAGCAGGAAGAGGGTCTTAACGTTTTGGACGCTAGTCCTTCATCAGATGAAGGAATGAGAAATAGGATAAATTGAGGGGAAGGATGTGGTGGAATTGGAAAAAATGTATTTTCATAAAAATAACAGGTCCATTTCTGTTGAAAACTGGCCTTTAGATAAAAATAATAGGTCCATTTCTGTTGAAAACTGGCCTTTAGATAAAAATAATAGGTCCATTTCTGTTGAAAACTGGCCTTTAGATTAAAATAGTAGGTACATTTCTTGGAAAACTGGCCTTTAGATAAAAATAATAGGTACATTTCTTGGAAAACTGGCCTTTAGATAAAAATAATAGGTACATTTCTTGGAAAACTGGCCTTTAGATAAAAATAATAGGTCCATTTCTGTTGAAAATTGGCCTTTAGATAAAAATAATAGGTCCATTTCTTGGAAAACTGGCCTTTAGATAAAAATAATAGGTCCATTTCTTGGAAAACTGGCCTTTAGATAAAAATAATAGGTCCATTTCTGTTGAAAATTGGCCTTTAGATAAAAATAATAGGTCCATTTCTTGGAAAACTGGCTTTTAGATAAAAATAATAGGTCCATTTCTTGGAAAACTGGCCTTTAGATAAAAATAATAGGTCCATTTCTTGGAAAACTGGCCTTTAGATAAAAATAATAGGTCCATTTCTTAGAAAACTGGCCTTTAGATAAAAATTATAGGTCCATTTCTTAGAAAACTGGCCTTTAGATGAAAATAATAGGTCCATTTCTTGGAAAACTGGCCTTTAGATAAAAATAATAGGTCCATTTCTGTTGAAAACTGGCCTTTAGATGAAAATAATAGGTCCATTTCTTGGAAAACTGGCCTTTAGATAAAAATAATAGGTCCATTTCTGTTGAAAACTGGCCTTTAGATAAAAATAATAGGTCCATTTCTTGGAAAACTGGCCTTTAGATAAAAATAATAGGTCCATTTCTTGGAAAACTGGCTTTTAGATAAAAATAATAGGTCCTTTTCTTGGAAAACTGGCCTTTAGATAAAAATAATAGGTCCATTTCTTGGAAAACTGGCCTTTAGATAAAAATAATAGGTCCATTTCTGTTGAAAACTAGCCTTTAGATATAAATAATAGGTCCATTTCTGCTGAAAACTGGCCTTTAGATAAAAATAATAGGTCCATTTCTGTTGAAAACTGGCCTTTAGATAAAAATAATAGGTCCATTTCTTGGAAAACTGGCCTTTAGATAAAAATAATAGGTCCATTTCTGTTGAAAACTGGCCTTTAGATAAAAATAATAGGTCCATTTCTTGGAAAACTGGCCTTTAGATAAAAATAATAGGTCTATTTCTGTTGAAAACTGGCCTTTAGATAAAAATAATAGGTCCATTTCTGTTGAAAACTGGCCTTTAGATAAAAATAACAGGTCCATTTCTGTTGATATCTCTTGGAAAACGGGCTTTTTGTGTATGATTTATTTTTTTAGAAAAGTTGATGATGGAGTGCAAAATATTTTCTGTTTATTTCAGACCTAAATGACAATAAATGGCACAAGTTGGAAATTAATATGGACATCAACACGGGGGGATTTGCTGTCTCCCTAGACTCCTATGATTCCCGACAGGGAGACCTGAAGGCCTACAAACCCCTCATACAAAAGAACGCTTTGCAGTGGGAGCAACTGCCCTCAACAATATATTATGGAGGTCAGTACTTTGGTTGTGGTGTTGGTGTTGGTGTTGTTGGTGTTGTTGTTGTGGTGTTGGTGTTGTTACTGTTGTTGGTGTTGTTGTTATTGACACCAGTAATACACTGGGGTTGATTTAATTAACTTACCCCTCCCCCAATCCCGCCGAGGTTGACTTTGCCTTTCATCCTTACGGGGTCGATAAAATAAAGTACCAGTAATGCACTGGGATAATTGCTGGCCTTGTGCCAAAAGTAGAAACAATTATTACGGGGCTTTGATAAAATGAAGTACCAGTAATACACTGGGGTAATTTACTGGCCTTGTCCCTAAATCAGAACATCTTTATAGGGGCGATAAAATAAAGTACCAGTAATACACTGGGGTAATTGTTGGCCTTGTGCCAAAAGTAGAAACAATTATTATTATTATTATTTACCGAAACTGTGGTTGATTGGCAGTATCGGTAGATTGTCGGACGCCATGCTTTGCAGCATAGAGTTACGGCCCTTTACGTTCTCAGTTCAAATCCCGCCAAGCTTAACTTTGCCGAAACTGTGGTTGATTGGCAGTATCGGTAGATTGTCGGACGCCATGCTTTGCAGCATAGAGTTACGGCCCTTTACGTTCTCAGTTCAAATCCCGCCAAGCTTAACTTTGCCGAAACTGTGGTTGATTGGCAGTATCGGTGGATTGTCGGACGCCATGCTTTGCAGCATAGAGTTACGGCCCTTTACGTTCTCAGTTCAAATCCCGCCAAGCTTAACTTTGCCGAAACTGTGGTTGATTGGCAGTATCGGTGGATTGTCGGACGCCATGCTTTGCGGCATAGAGTTACGGCCCTTTACGTTCTCAGTTCAAATCCCGCCAAGTTTAACTTTGCCTTTCTTCCTTACGGGGGTCAATAAAATAAAGTACCAGTCATGCACTGGGGTCGATTTAATCGACTTTCCGCCCTCCCCCAAAATTGCTGGCCCTGTGCCTAAAGTAGAAATCCTTCCTTACTGAAATTATCTCCTAAACCCTTTTTTTTTTTTTTTTTTTTTTTTTTTTTTTTCAGATACCGACAAACCCCAGGCCACGGAGATCGTGCCCTTCGTCGGCTGCATGAAGGACCTGATGTACGAGAACTCGGCGGGGAAATATGTCCGCGCCGATGTGGAGATGTCCCCAAATATGACTGAAGGGTGCCACTATCTGTGCAACGAGGAAGAAGACCCTTGTCAACACAACAGCACCTGTGTCAGTCACTATGATCACATCACGTGCGAGTGCTTCGGTACGGACTTTGAGGGAGAGTACTGCGAAAAAGAAGGTAAGATCTCGTACAAACTCTCGTGGGAACTCCCGTGAATTCACGTGACTTTGTGAATTTTGCGAATTAGCAGTCTTAATGTTGTTAAATATATATATTAACACCATTAAGACAAGCGGTGGATTGGCAGTATCGGTAGAGGGTCGGACGCCATGCTTTCCAGCATAGAGTTACGTCCCTTTACGATCTGAGTTCAAATCCCGCCGAGGTTGAATTTGCCTTTCTACCTTACGGGGTCGATAAAATAAAGTACCAGTAATGCACTGGGTTATTGCTGGCCTTGTGCCTAAAGTAGAAACAATTATTATCTTTAAAATAAATAAAGAAACCATTTTGGCAGTATCGGTAGAGGGTCGGACGCCATGCTTTCCAGCATAGAGTTACGGCCCTTTACGGTCTGAGTTCAAATCCCGCCGAGGTTGACTTTGCCTTTCATCCTTACGGGGTCGATAAAATAAAAGTACCAGTAATGCACTGGGTAATTGCTAGAAAAGTAGAAACAAATATATATATTAACACCTACATTCATACGTGTGTGTACCTATGTATGTATATATATATATATAGCCGTGTAGGTAACACGGTAAAAACCTTCCAGTTCCACACTGTAAATGTGGTTGGTGTTAGGAAGGGCATCCAGCCGTAGAAAACCCGCCAGACAGTCCACGCTGTAATGTGGCCGTGTAGGTAGCATGGTAAAAACCTCCCAGCCCCACACTGTAATGAGGCCGTGTAGGTAACACGGTAAAAACCTCCCAGCCCCACACTGTAAATGTGGTTGGTGTTAGGAAGGGCATCCAGCCGTAGAAAACCCGCCAGACAGTCCACGCTGTAATGTGGCCGTGTAGGCAACACGGTAAAAACCTCCCAGCCGCACACTGTAAATGTGGTTGGTGTTAGGAAGGGCATCCAGCCGTAGAAAACCCGCCAGACAGTCCACGCTGTAATGAGGCCGTGTAGGTAACACGGTAAAAACCTCCCAGCCCCACACTGTAAATGTGGTTGGTGTTGGGAAGGGCATCCAGCCAGAGAAAACCCGCCAGACAGTCCTATGCGAGCAAGACAACCACTCTTGCCTCAAGTGGGAAAACTCCCGTCCAAACCCATGCGAGCGTGGAATATGGACGTTAAACGATGATGATGATGATATATATGAGGTCGTGTAGGTGTCGCGACAAAAGAAACACACAGTCCACGCTGTAATGTGGCCGTGTAGGTAACACGGTAAAAAAAATATATATATATACATATATATATATATATATATATATCATCATCATCATTTCATTTTACGTCCGCTTTTTCCCTGCTTGCAAGGGTGGGACGGGAACTGATTCTGGCTTGATTTCTACAGATGGATGCCCTTCCTAACACCAACCTCATTTACAGTGAGTGCTGGGTGCTTTTTTGCCGTGGCACCTCCACGACCACTTTACAGTGGAATGATAGGGACCCCAGTCCTTATCATCTCATTTCTACAGCTGAGTAAACTGGAGCAATGTGAAATAAAGTGTCTTGCTCAAGGAAACAACACATCGCCCGGTCTGAGAATTGAACTCACAACCAATGCTCTAACCACTAAGCCATGTGCCTCCTATATATATATATATATGAGGTCGTGTAGGTGTCGCGACAAAAAAAACACACAGCCCACGCTGTAATGTGGCCGTGTAGGTAACATAGTAAAAAATATATATTTTGTTAGAGGTGCCTACTGACTGTAGTAGGTTTCA
Organism: Eledone cirrhosa; assembly: GCA_964016885.1. Lineage (NCBI taxonomy): Eukaryota > Metazoa > Mollusca > Cephalopoda > Octopoda > Eledonidae > Eledone > Eledone cirrhosa. The sequence goes on from OZ024766.1 coordinate 6,526,834, forward strand.
CTTTGTACTTAGGTAAGGTGGGTCTTCTGTATTACTGTGTAGCGCCAAAGATCTCGGTCCAGTGACATTGTCTTGGAGAGGTGTAAGTGTGTGAGGTCGGAATTTATCAAGTCATCCCAGGTTTTTCTGGGTCTGCCTACTCCGTAGCTACCGTCTATCTTTATTGCCCTGCACTTTTTTATATATGTACATATATATACATATATATATATATATACATATATATATATACATCTCTATATATACATATATATATATATATATATATATGTATGTATGTATGTATGTATGTATGTATGTATGTATGTATGTATGTATGTATGTATGTATGTATGTATGTATGTATGTATGTATATAATATAATATATATATATATATATACCCTTGCAAGCAGGGAAAAGCGGACGTAAAATGATGGTGATGATGATATATATATACATACATATATATATATATATATACATACATATATATATATATACATACATATATATACATATATATACATACATATATACATATATATATATACATGCACATATATATATATATACATACATATATATATATATATACATACATGAGCAGTACTATCACCACCACCACACAACACCACCAGCACCACACAACCCCCCCCCCCCCCCCACACCACCCCCACCCACCACCCCCACCACCACCACACCACCACCACCACCACCACCACCACACAACACCACACCACACCACCACACAACACCACACCACCACCACCACCACCACACCACACAACACCACCACCACCACCACCACCACACCACACAACACCACACCACCACACAACACCACACCACCACCACCACCACCACCACACCACACAACACCACCACCACCACCACCACCACACCACACCACACCACACCACCACACAACACCACACCACCACCACCACCACCACACCACACAACACCACCACCACCACCACCACCACACCACACAACACCACACCACACCACCACACAACACCACACCACCACACAACACCACACCACACCACCACCACCACACCACCACCACCACACAACACCACCACCACCACCACACCACACAACACCACACCACCACACAACACCACACCACCACCACCACCACCACACCACACAACACCACCACCACCACCACCACCACACCACACCACACCACACCACCACACAACACCACACCACCACCACCACCACCACACCACACAACACCACCACCACCACCACCACCACACCACACAACACCACACCACACCACCACACAACACCACACCACCACACAACACCACACCACACCACCACCACCACACCACCACCACCACACAACACCACCACCACCACCAATTATCACCAACACCACCACCATGGCCACCACCACTAAATGGAAGACCACCAGTGAACAACACAAGTCTCTGCTTTCTGGTACAAATTTGCTGATCTGTATCAAATATCTGTGGAGATGTGTGTGGTGTGTGTGTGTGTGTCTGTGTGTGTCTGTGTGTCTGTGTGTGTGTGTGTGGGGGGTCTGTGTGTGTGTGTGGGGGGGGGGGGTCTGTGTGTGTGTGTGTGTGTGTGTGGTGTGTCTGTGTGTGTGTGTGTGTGTCTGTGTCTGTGTGTGTGTGTGTATGTCTGTGTGGTGTGGAGATGTATGTATGTGTGGTGGTGGTGTTGGTGGTGGCGTTGGTGTTGATGGTGGTGGTGGCGTTGGTGTTGGTGGTGGTGGCGTTGGTGTTGGTGGTGGTGGTATTGTGGTAGTAGTGTGGTGGTGGTGCAGGGGGGTAATGGAATTCCTTCAAATTAATCTAACAGATTTTTATTAGGGAGGCAGCACCAGTGGTAGGGTCTAGTGGTGGGAGTGAGTGTAGGGTCTGGGGGTGGGGGTGAGGGTAGGGTCTGGGGGTGAGGGTAGGGTCTGGTGTGGGGGTGAGGGTAGGGTCTGGGGGTGAGGGTAGTGTCTGGTGGTGGGAGTGAGGGTAGGGTCTGGTGGTGGGGGTGAGGGTAGGGTCCGGTGGTGGGAGTGAGGGTAGGGTCTGGGGGTGGGGGTGAGGGTAGGCTCTGGGGGTGAGGGTAGGGTCTGGTGTGGGGGTGAGGGTAGGGTCTGGTGGTGGGAGTGAGGGTAGGGTGTGGGGTGATAGTAGGGTCTGGCGGTGGGAGTGAGGGTAGGGTCTGGAGGTGAGGGTAGTGTCTGCGGTGGAAGGTGCACCGGCGCAGGGCTGGTGTTGGGGAAGTGGGACTGGGCCGAACACACACAGACAGATTTGGCTTTCATTCAAATATATATATATTTTTTTTTTTTATTAATGGTGGTGGTCATGGTTGTATTGGTGGTGCTGTGTATGGCAGTGGTGTGGTGGTGATGTTGATGGTGGTGGTGGTAGTGCGTATGGCAGTGGTGGTGGTGATGGTGGTGGTGTTCTCTAAAGAGAAGGCCCAATCACTCGGGCCATTCTCGCCACATTCACCCACCTTTCAGTAAATTTACTGGGGTGCAGTGCCTCTCTCTCCACCCTGATTCTCCTTCTAAAGTGGTACCTAAAGAAGGGAATGAGTTGTTGTCCGGAGAGAAAGGCATCTGTCCTCAGTCCTCTCAACCTCGTCCACCATATAACACCTTTCAGTAAATTTACTGGGGTGCAGTGCCTCTCTCTCTCCACTCTGATTCTCCTTCTAAAGTGGTACCTAAAGAAGGGAATGAGTTGTTGTCCGGAGAGAAAGGCATCTGTCCTCAGTCCTCTCAACCTCGTCCACCATATAACACCTTTCAGTAAATTTACTGGGGTGCAGTGCCTCTCTCTCTCCACTCTGATTCTCCTTCTAAAGTGGTACCTAAAGAAGGGAATGAGTTGTTGTCCGGAGAGAAAGGCATCTGTCCTCAGTCCTCTCAACCTCGTCCACCATATAACACCTTTCAGTAAATTTACTGGGGTGCAGTGCCTCTCTCTCCACCCTGATTCTCCTTCTAAAGTGGTACCTAAAGAAGGGAATGAGTTGTTGTCCGGAGAGAAAGGCATCTGTCCTCAGTCCTCTCAACCTCGTCCACCATATAACACCTTTCAGTAAAGTTACTGGGGTGCAGTGCCTCTCTCTCCACTCTGATTCTCCTTCTAAAGTGGTACCTAAAGAAGGGAATGAGTTGTTGTCCGGAGAGAAAGGCATCTGTCCTCAGTCCTCTCAATCTCGTCCACCATATAACACCTTTCAGTAAAGTTACTGGGGTGCAGTGCCTCTCTCTCCACTCTGATTCTCCTTCTAAAGTGGTACCTAAAGAAGGGAATGAGTTGTTGTCCGGAGAGAAAGGCATCTGTCCTCAGTCCTCTCAATCTCGTCCACCATATAACACCTTTCAGTAAAGTTACTGGGGTGCAGTGCCTCTCTCTCCACCCTGATTCTCCTTCTAAAGTGGTACCTAAAGAAGGGAATGAGTTGTTGTCCGGAGAGAAAGGCATCTGTCCTCAGTCCTTTCAATCTCATCCACCATATAACACCTTTCACTGTAGCCCCACTATACAAAGGAAATGAGAGAGAGGTAGAGAGAGGAAGTGAGAGAGAGGAAATGAGATATTGGGGAAGAATTGACCCCAGTACCAGACTGGTACTTTTTTTTTTATTGACCTTGAAAGGATGAAAGGCAAAGTTGACCTCGGCGGGATTTGAACTCAGTGAGCCTGAGCTGAAATTATAAAACGTCCTCTCTGACGTTCTAATGACTCTGTCAGTACACCTCCTTACACTCTTGTATAACCTGTACTAATTAATAATTGCTGTTCTGTTTCAATTCCCAGGTGTGACCCAGGTAACATTGAGGGGCTATGAGTGGTTAACATACCAGTTATATACGAACAAACTGGACCCTGCTATCCAGATTGCCAGAGTTAGCATGGAGTTTAAGGTAAGGGCTGGACTTAAATATTGCTGGTTTCTGCTGTTGTTGTTGTTACTGTTGTGAGATATTGCGGGGTATGGTTGGAAATATCGATACCTCTAAACAGCCCTGTTGACCATAATGTAACACAATGATGAAACACGTGTTACAATGTATAATTAAATAATTGTTTTTCTCATTACACCTTGTATGTTTTTTCCTAACAAATTAACTTATATTTTTCATCACACACACACACACACATTTATTTATTTACACATATTTTTTTTTCTTTTCCATCTACGCTATATTTACAGACAGCACGTAACACTGGAATCCTGCTCTATGCTGTAGGTGGCTCTCCTACATATTCCCACATTATCGCTCTCTTAAACAGTGGCTTCGTTAATGTCTCCATCTCGTTTGATAATGTTGACTACGACTTTAGTATCAGTATAGAAATGGAGAAAAAATAGTGAGTATATTACATTTATATATATATATATATATATATATATATATATATACACACATATATATATATACACATATATATATATACATACACACTGATATATATATATATATATACACACACACTTATATATATATATATATACACACATACAGATGAATCTGTTTAGGGTGAAAGCAGAAATTCTTTGTTTAAACTTTTATGAATTGTACTAATACTATATATATAT
>OZ024766.1:6538916-6543916 GCA_964016885.1 Eledone cirrhosa
CAGTTTCGCAGTTCTTCTTCTTTTCAAAAGTAGAGTTGAGATGGAGGGTCTGTGGTTTTTATATATATATATATGTGGAGGTACATGGCTTAGTGGTTAGAGCATTGGCCTTGCAATCGAAAGGTTGTGAGTTCAATTCTCAGACCGGGTGATGTGTTGTTTCCTTGAGCAAGACACTTTATTTCACATTGCTCTAGTTTACTCAGCTGTAGAAATGAGATGATAGGGACTGGGGTCCCTATCATTCCACTGTAAAGTGGTCGTGGAGGTGCCACGGCAAAATAGCACCCAGCACTCACTGTAAATGAGGTTGGTGTTAGGAAGGGCATCCAGCTGTAGAAATCAAGCCAGAATCAGTTCCCGTCCCACCCTTGCAAGCAGGGAAAAGCGGACGTAAAATGAAATGATGATGATGATGAATGATATATATCTGTGGTTTTTCTCACAGATGTGAGAAAAACCACAGACCCTCCATCTCAACTCTACTTTTGAAAAGAAGAAGAACTATGAAACTGGTAAAGGAACCAAATAAATATATATATTTTTTTAAAAATAAGACTCCAGTTGCATTTTCGATTTCATCTTTTTTTCTTTATACTTTCACTCGTGTAGGACACCTCGGTTATTTCTCATTTTGTAAAAAAACACCTCACTTTCTAATATATATATATATATATATATATATAATAAAATAACAGGAAGCTGGACATGTGTAAATCCTTGAAACCTTTCGAGGATTTACACCAGTCCAGCCTCCTGTTATTTTATTATAATATTTTACTCCGTACTAGCACCACCAACTACACAAACGAAGACAGTTGAGCTGCTTTACGTTGAGTACTCTCCATATTATTACATCAAGATTGACCATACGGAATGACCAGTTCTATCCAGTGGTGAACCTTCAAACCTAAATAAATAAATATATATATATATAGGATTAAAATACTGGAGCGTGTTGAAGTTAAACACCCTCTTCGTATTATAGAAATGACAGTAAAAGGTATAGCTCAATGTAATTAAACAGAGCCGAAGAATTATAAAGTAAAACAAAGAAGCCTTCAATACATCAAAAGTCTTTATTAACCAACAATCGGTTTCAACACACGTTTTCAGATAAAGAATCTTGCTAAACAAATTCAGAAACGATATATATATGTAGATAAATCTACCAAGAGTTTACGGTAGTGTCCAATCCGTATGAAGAACTCAATGTAATCCGGATATCATGGAAAGAAGAGATGCATTAAAAAATCACTTTCGGTGAAAGATAAACGGAATACAGAGTCAAGATAAAATATTTAAAAAATAATGAATAAAACAATGAAACAGTTCCTTATATTAAACAAAAAAAGTTCATTATTTAACGATCGTTTCTAGGACATATATGTGTTAGAATTGGCATGCATACTCAACAGATCTATGTACAAAATTATACAAACTATCAAATTTAATATACATACCAACACATACATATGCCGTCTTCAGAAATAAAGATTATTTCTGAAGACGGCATATGTATGTGTTGGTATGTATATTAAATTTGATAGTTTGTATAATTTTGTACATAGATCTGTTGAGTATGCATGCCAATTCTAACACATATATGTCCTAGAAACGATCGTTAAATAATGAACTTTTTTTGTTTAATATAAGGAACTGTTTCATTGTTTTATTCATTATTTTTTTAATATTTTTTATATATATATATATATATATATATAAATATATAATATTAAGGATACTATTTATAGTTATGTATATTTTAAATCATAAACAGGGAAGGTCAGTAATTTATTACTACCTTATTACCAGTAAGATAAATAGCTCAATGTAATAACATCAGTTGTTCTACAGAGCAGTTATATAGAATTCACAAGAATCAAAGCTATGTTCAAAGCATTTATTCACTTACAATTGTTTCATCCAAACCTAGGCTTGGAGTCTTCGGAGCATTTTTCAATGTTTGTACATATAATTGACCTCCTATTCAACGCAAGAGACATACAGATGAATATATATATATATTGAGTGACATATATTATACTATATTTGTACAGCAATTCAAAATCAAAGTATAACATATCATCATCATCATCATCATCAACGTTTAACGTCCGTGTTCCACGCTTGCATGGGTTTGGACGGAGCTAGTCCCACTTGAGGCAAGAGTGATTGTCTTGCTCGCATAGGACTGTCTGGCAGGTTTTCTACAGTTGGATGCCCTTCCTAACACCAACCACATTTACAGTGTGGGTCTGGGAGGTTTTTACTGTGTTGCCTACACGGCCACATTACAGTGTGGACTGTGTGTTTTTTGTTGTGACACCTACACGATCTCATTTGTTTCGGCCTGGATGGTGTGGCACCAACACAACTTTACATAGAACGGGGTGGTGGGACGGGGGGAGGGGGGTATTTTGTTAGAGATGCCTACTGGCTGTAGTAGGTTTTACTATGTATTTAGGTAAGGCGGGTCTTCTCTGTTACTGAGTACCGCCAAAGGTCATATATATATATATATATATATATTAGCCAACAATGTTTCATCCTATTAAGGACTCATCAGGGCAATTAAAACAACAACAAGAAGTATTATCGGCCAATACAAGCCAATAATATATATATATTTAAATACACCATCTCAACCATCACTACCAAATCAACTTTTCAAATAGAAGTCGAAGTTGAAAGGTATGTCGAATCTATCTATTTATAAGACTGTTTATATTGTATTTTGTCTGAGGAAGGCATAACATATTTTTAATATGATATCCCTGAAATATATATAATGAAATAAATATGGTTTTATAAATATAGTTTCCATTTATTTAATATCGTAAATATACTGGAGGCACATGGCTTAGTGGTTAGAGCATTGGCCTTGCAATCAAAAGGTTGTGAGTTCAATTCTCAGACCGGGTGATGTGTTGTTTCCTTGAGCAAGGCACTTTATTTCACATTGCTCCAGTTTACTCAGCTGTAGAAATGAGATGATAGGGACTGGGGTCCCTATCATTCCACTGTAAAGTGGTCGTGGAGGTGCCACGGCAAAAAAGCACCCAGCACTCACTGTAAATGAGGTTGGTGTTAGGAAGGGCATCCAGCTGTAGAAATCAAGCCAGAATCAGTTCCCGTCCCACCCTTGCAGGCAGGGAAAAGTGGACGTAAAATGAGATGATGATGAGATGATGATACTCCAAATACTTGTTGAGTGCTTTTATATCAGTTATAAATATTTACTCGTTGTTAACCCAACAATTTAAATAAAACTTTGCATATATATTTAAATACACCATCTCATATATTTCAGTTAAAATGGGATTCATGGGCTGTGTCCGTAATGTCTACCTCCACGGACAGGAGATTGATCTGATAGCCATTGTTCATTCTGCGGCAGCAAATGGACTTCAACTGGACGGGTGCCCCCTTAAGGACTTCTGTAAACAACACATGATATGTGAACACAACAGCAAATGTGTCTCTGACTGGGATGGTATGCACTGTGACTGTACTGGTACTGGCTATGTTGGTGACACTTGTCATTTTGGTAAGTTTGGGGGGGTTTTTTTTCTACTTCTGTGTTTGTCTGTCTGTCTGTCTGTCTGTCTCTCTGTGAGTCTGTCTGTCTGTTTGTCTGTTTGTCTGTCATATCTATATAAATATATATATATATATATAGTATATATGTATGTATATATATATATGTATATATATATATTATATATATAGTATATATATTATATATATGTATATATATATATTATATATATAGTATATATATAGTATATATATTATATATATATAGTATATATATTATATATATATAGTATATATATTATATATATATAGTATATATATTATATATATATATAGTATATATATTATATATATATATAGTATATATATTATATATATATAGTATATATAGTATCTATATATATAATATACATCATCTTCATTTAATGTCCATCTTCCATGCTAGCATGCGTTAGACGGGAGCATATATATATATATATATATATATATATATAGTATCTATATATATATAATACTTATATATATATATATAATATATATATATAGATACTATATATATATATATATATATATATATATATATATATATATATATATATATATATATAATATATATATAGATACTATATATATATATATATATAATATATATATAGATACTATATATATATATATATATAATATATATATAGATACTATATATATATATATATATATATATATATATATATATATATATATATTATATATATATATATATATATATAGTAATAATAATAAATTTGAAGACTAAAATCCAAAGAGGGCTCGATAAGGATAAATATATATCAAATATATAAGAACCCTAGAGGAAATATTTATTAAAATAACAGATTAAAGTTTAAGCAAAGAATCGCTGCTTTCACCCTTAACGGGATCTTCTGAAACTAAAAAAAAAAAATCAATCTGTGAACGTAGAAGTAAATATTTCGAAAAACGTTGCAACCGAAGGAAAACAGGAAGACGATACTTTGGTTCGTGGAGTACGACTTCATTTATACCATAAACATGGTTTTGTCTTTGCGTGTTTTTGTTCTCATCGCTCCATATAACGTTTTATCTTCGCTTTTTTCCGTTCATTGCCAGGGAACGTCTTCACAAACCAAAGTATCGTCTTCCTGTTTTCCTTCGGTTGCAACGTTTTTCGAAATATTTACTTCTGCGTTCACAGATTGATTTTTTTTTTTAGTTTCAGAAGATCCCGTTAAGGGTGAAAGCAGCGATTCTTTGCTTAAACTATAATCTGTTATTTTAATAAATAAATATATATATATATATATATATATATGCAAAAGTTCTATTTAAATTGGGATACAACAAGCAAATATTTTTATATATATATGGAGGCACATGGCTTAGTGGTTAGAGCATTGGCCTTGCAATCGAAAGGTTGTGAGTTCAATTCTCAGACCGGGTGATGT
>OZ024766.1:6551416-6561416 GCA_964016885.1 Eledone cirrhosa
ATGTTTCCATGTTTCCTATACCTAATATATATATATATATATATATATATATATATATATATATATATAAAATATGTACACATACACACACACACACACACACATATATATATATCCTATTAATCATTGCAGGGGTCCACCAGCAAGTGAAAGCCATCACATTCAAATCCCAGGAGTCTTATCTACAATCCCCAGCCTGGACATACAAAGACTTGAACTTATCATTCCGAACGCTCAATCCTCAGGCACTCCTAGTCTATCAGACAGATGGAAACGGGAGTTATATCTTTATAAAACTGGACGCAGGTGAGATAAGTGTGGGAAGTTTGTGGTTTGTGGGTTTTTAGGGTTCTATAATAGGGACTGTAGGGTTCTATATGTGGGTGTGTGGTTTGTGGGTTTGTAGGGTTTTATAAGAGAGTGTGTAGGGTTCTATATGTGGATATGTGGTTTGGGCGTTTGTAGGGTTCTATATATATGTGTGTGTGGTTGTGTGGTTTGTGGGTCTGTATGGTTTATTATGTGGGTGTGCTGTGTGTGTGTGTGTGTGTGTGTGTGGTTTTATTTGCGTTGTGGGTGTGAACGTGCCTACTACACTTTAGTCTTTTTCTCTTTCTCTCTCTCTCTCTTTCTCTGGTTGTACTGGTGCCATGACAAAAGCACCTAGTACACTGTGTGTATGTGTACGCACACGCCCATACACATACACACACACATACACACACACATACACACACACATACACACACACACACACACACACACACACATATATATATACACACACACACACATATATACACACACACACATACACACACATACACACACACATATATACACACATATACATACACACACACATATATACACACGCACACATACACACACATACAGACAGATTGACTGTCACATGTGCACATAAGAAGCATTCCAGATTTCACTCTGTTTAATTGTCTGTCTTCAGGCGACACAATCAAATTCGAGGCAATGCTTGGCAAAAACCTGACCCAGATGACACTCAAGTCAGATACCCGGGTGGACAATGGCCAGTGGAATGTGCTCAAGCTGGAGCACGACAAATACAACATTCGTTTGACCTTCGGAATGAAATCTGACCTTCGGAAATTCACGGCGAAACTTTTGAGCAAATTCCCGTCTGATGTCTACATGTACATAGGAGGAGCTCCTGCAGAGTAAGTTCCTTGTTGTGGTGGTGGTGGTGTTACTGATGTTGTGGTGGTGTTACTGATGTTGTGGTGGTGGTGGTGTTACTGATGTTGTTACTGTTGTGGTGGTGGTGGTGGTGGTGTTACTGATGTGGTGGTGGTGGTGGTGGTGGTGTTACTGATGTTGTGGTGGTGGTGGTGTTACTGATGTTGTTGTTGTGGTGGTGGTGTTACTGATGTTGTTACTGTTGTGGTGGTGGTGTTACTGATGTTGTGGTGGTGGCGGTGTTGTGGTGGTGGTGGTGGTGGTGGTGGTGTTACTGATGTTGTTACTGTTGTGGTGGTGTTATTGTGTTGAAGATTAAACCTATGCATTGTTCAGTGCCCTAAAATTTACACTGTGTAAACTCCATCCCCTAAATAATTGTTTCTACTTTAGGCACAAGGCCAGCAAATACCCAGTGCATTACTGGTACTTTATTTTATCGACCCCGTAAGAGTGAATGGCAAAGTGAACCTCGACGGGATTTGAACTCACTAATAATAATATAATTAATGTTCTTATTATTCTACTAGTGTTTGGAACATAACTTAACAAAGGTTCGCACAAAAAATCATGATGGAAGGTTTTTAGATAAATGTAAACATTTTGGCCCTTCCATTATCATATTTCTAAATAATGTTTCCCCTTAAACCTATATAAAATCAGACCCCTAAATAATCTGTTTACCTATAAAGCTATATAATGAACTAACCCCTAAATAATCTTTCCACCTATAAACCTATATAATGACCTGGTCCCTAAATAATTTGTTTCCTCATAAACCTGTAATAAATAAACCCCTAAATAATGTTCCCCTTAAACCTATGCCTTGCTCAGTGCCCTAAATACTCATATATTTTCCAAAAAAAGTTCTTGGTCCCTAAATATTAATGTTTCCTTTATAAACCCTTATTTTATTTAGTGCCCTAAAATTTACACTGTGTAAAATTTGTCCCTTATTTTCCCTTTTCTTTTACCAGGGTGTACCATCAGCCAGCTTCCCTACCCCCAGGCCTTGCTGGCTGCCTTAGGGATCTTGTTTATAACAACCAGATTGTGAAACTAGACCTGCCAGGGATTCAAAGGTGAGGTGACCCTTTATATGTATGTGTGTGTGTGTATGTATGTATTGATGTGTGTGTGTGTGATGTGTATAGATATGTAGTATATGTGTGTGCATGTATATATCATCATCATCTTCATCTTCATTTAACGTCCATCTTTCATGCTAGCATGGGTTAGACGGGAGTTGTCCCACTTGAGGCAAGGTTGGTTGGGTGACTGTGTCTCGCTCATATAGGACTGTCTGGTGAGTTTTCTACGGCTGGATGCCCTTCCTAACACCAACCACGTTTACAGTGTGGACTGGGAGGTTTTTACCGTGTTACCTACACGGCCACATTACAGCGTGGACTGTGTGTTTTTTTGTCATGACACCTACACGTCTGGCGGGTTTTCTACGGCTGGGTGCCCTTCCCAACACCAACCACGTTTACAGTGTGGACTGGGAGGTTTTTACCGTGTTACCTACACGGCCACATTACAGCGTGGACTGTGTGTTTTTTTGTCATGACACCTACACGTCTGGCGGGTTTTCTACGGCTGGGTGCCCTTCCCAACACCAACCACGTTTACAGTGTGGACTGGGAGGTTTTTACCGTGTTACCTACACGGCCACATTACAGCGTGGACTGTGTGTTTTTTTGTCATGACACCTACACGTCTGGCGGGTTTTCTACGGCTGGGTGCCCTTCCCAACACCAACCACGTTTACAGTGTGGACTGGGAGGTTTTTACTGTGTTACCTACACGGCCACATTACAGCGTGGACTGTGTGTTTTTTTGTCATGACACCTACACGTCTGGCGGGTTTTCTACGGCTGGGTGCCCTTCCTAACACCAACCACGTTTACAGTGTGGACTGGGAGGTTTTTACCGTGTTACCTACACGGCCACATTACAGCGTGGACTGTGTGTTTTTTTGTCATGACACCTACACGTCTGGCGGGTTTTCTACGGCTGGGTGCCCTTCCCAACACCAACCACGTTTACAGTGTGGACTGGGAGGTTTTTACCGTGTTACCTACACGGCCACATTACAGCGTGGACTGTGTGTTTTTTTGTCATGACACCTACACGTCTGGCGGGTTTTCTACGGCTGGGTGCCCTTCCCAACACCAACCACGTTTACAGTGTGGACTGGGAGGTTTTTACCGTGTTACCTACACGGCCACATTACAGCGTGGACTGTGTGTTTTTTTGTCATGACACCTACACGTCTGGCGGGTTTTCTACGGCTGGGTGCCCTTCCCAACACTAACCACGTTTACAGTGTGGACTGGGAAGTTTTTACCGTGTTACCTACACGGCCACATTACAGCGTGGACTGTGTGTTTTTTTGTCATGACACCTACACGTCTGGCGGGTTTTCTACGGCTGGGTGCCCTTCCCAACACCAACCACGTTTACAGTGTGGACTGGGAGGTTTTTACCGTGTTACCTACACGGCCACATTACAGCGTGGACTGTGTGTTTTTTGTCGTGACACCTACACATATATATATATATATATTTTTAAAACTTCACGGCTCACAAGTGTTTTTTAAGCTTCATATCATGTCCTCCTATTTTATCTGATGAGAACGCAGATATCATCTCATGATGATATTTGTTTTTGAAATGCACATAATAAAATACTTGGAACTCTTTTAACCATCTTTTGATCTTTTCTTTTTGCTTTCTTCTTTTTCTTTATCTATCTTTCCCTTTCTTTTCTCCGCGTTTTCTCTCTCTCTCTCTCTCTCTCTCTCCATCTTTTTACTTACTCTTAACACTATGACTTACTAAAGTAAACAAACCACTATCCGGATGGCCTCCAAAAACAACGGTCACCTTTTTGAAAGGGTACGTCAATATCTATTTGTAAAACTGTTATATATTGTATTTTGTCTGATGAAGGCATACCATGATTTAACTTGGTATCCTTGAAATATATATAATGAAATAAATATGGTTTTATAATATAGTTTCCATTTATTAATATTGTATATATATATATATATGCCAAGAAATCCCAGTGGAAGGAAGACACAGTAGAGGAAGACCACGAAAAACTTGGGCGGAGGTGGTGAGAACAGACCTCAGATCGCTGAAGTTCACGGAGGAGATGACGAAGGACCGTGACAAGTGGAGAGAGAGATGCTGTGCTGAATAGGACCCGTCCCACCCTTGCAAGCAGGGAAAAGCGGACGTAAAATGATGATGATGATATATGTGTATATATATATATATGTGTGTGTATGGATGTATATATATATGTGCATGTGTGTGGATGCATAGATGTATATAAATATATGTTTGTGTATGTAGATGTATATCATCATCATCATTTTCCGTCCACTTTTCCCTGCTTGCAAGGGTGGGACGGGAACTGATTCTGGCTTGATTTCTACAGCTGGATGCCCTTCCTAACACCAACCTCATTTACAGTGAGTGCTGGGTGCTTTTTTGCCGTGGCACCTCCACGACCACTTTGCAGTGGAATGATAGGGACCCCAGTCCCTATCATCTCATTTCTACAGCTGAGTAAACTGGAGCAATGTGAAAATAAAGTGTCTTGTTCAAGGAAACAACACATCACCTGGTCTGAGAATTGAACTCACAACCTTTCGATTGCAAGGCCAATGCTCTAACCACTAAGCCATGTGCCTCCATATATATATATATATATATATGTGTGTGTGTGTGTGTGTGTTTATATATATATATATATGTATGTACCTATATATATATATATATATATATATATATAAATATATACATATGTTATATATTAACTTTATAACCTCGGCGCTTCGTAAAAGTCCGAAAGGTCTGTTTACATATACTCTTTATAGATTCATTTATTTATCTATTTATTCATGTTGTTGTTGTTGTTGTTGTTGCAGATTTGGTGAAATATATTCTGGCTGCACAGCAGCATGTGCACGAAAGCCCTGCAAGAACGAAGCAACGTGCCTGGAGAGATGGGGCAGTTACGACTGCGTCTGTGTTAATAAATGGTCGCATTTAGGCTTCAGCTGCAATAACAGTAATTATGTTGATTATTTTGAATAATAATTGTTTCTACTTTAGGCACAAGGCCAGCAATTACCCCAGTGTATTACTGGTACTTTAATAATGTTTTCTTTATTAACCACAAGGGTTTACATAAAGTAGACATTAAGGACAGCACAGGACAATACAGGGCGGTACAAATGGGCATTTCTGCGTGTAATGCTTTCTTTATTAACCACAAGGGTTTACATAAAGTAGACATTAAGGACAGCACAGGACAATACAGGGCGGTACAAATGGGCATTTCTGCGTGTAATGCTTTCTTTATTAACCACAAGGGTTTACATAAAGTAGACATTAAGGACAGCACAGGACAATACAGGGCGGTACAAATGGGCATTTCTGCGTGTAATGCTTTCTTTATTAACCACAAGGGTTTACATAAAGTAGACATTAAGGACAGCACAGGACAATACAGGGCGGTACAAATGGGCATTTCTGCGTGTAATGCTTTCTTTATTAACCACAAGGGTTTACATAAAGTAGACATTAAGGACAGCACAGGACAATACAGGGCGGTACAAATGGGCATTTCTGCGTGTAATGCTTTCTCTATTAACCACAAGGGTTTACATAAAGTAGACATTAAGGACAGCACAGGACAATACAGGGCGGTACAAATGGGCATTTCTGCGTGTAATGCTTTCTTTATTAACCACAAGGGTTTACATAAAGTAGACATTAAGGACAGCACAGGACAATACAGGGCGGTACAAATGGGCATTTCTGCGTGTAATGCTTTCTTTATTAACCACAAGGGTTTACATAAAGTAGACATTAAGGACAGCACAGGACAATACAGGGCGGTACAAATGGGCATTTCTGCGTGTAAAAAAAACAGAGGATGAAATAAAATAACAAAGAAAAATTCCCCAATGGGGGGGGGGGGGGAGACTTCCGAGGGACATTTGTGGAGAAAGCCCATTAAAAGACCACAGTGGCCCTGACCACCAGGGCAAGTGTCCTCTCCCAGTTTTCCACTGGTACTTTAATAATAATAATAATTGTCTCTACTTTAGGCACAAGGCTAGCAATTATACCAGTGTATTACTGGTACTTTAATAATGATAATTGTTTCTACTTTTGGCACAAGGCCAGCAATTTACTCCAGTGTATTACTGGTACTTTAATAATGATAATTGTTTCTACTTTAGGCACAAGGCCAGCAATTATCCCAGTGTATTACTGGTACTTTAATAATGATAATTGTTTCTAAGTTTGGCACAAGGCCAGCAATTGCCCCAGTGTATTACTGGTACTTTAATAATGATAATTGTTTCTACTTTTGGCACAAGGCCAGCAATTATACCAGTGTATTACTGGTACTTTAATAATGATAATTGTTTCTACTTTTGGCACAAGGCCAGCAATTTACCCCAGTGTATTACTGGTACTTTAATAATGATAATTGTTTCTACTTTTGGCACAAGGCCAGCAATTTACCCCAGTGTATTACTGGTACTTTAATAATGATAATAATTGTTTCTACTTTTGGCACAAGGCCAGCAATTATCCCAGTGTATTACTGGTACTTTAATAATGATAATTGTTTCTACTTTTGGCACAAGGCCAGCAATTTACCCCAGTGTATTACTGGTACTTTAATAATGTTTTCTTTATTAACCACAAGGGTTTACATAAAGTAGACATTAAGGACAGCACAGGACAATACAGGGCGGTACAAATGGGCATTTCTGCGTGTAATGCTTTCTCTATTAACCACAAGGGTTTACATAAAGTAGACATTAAGGACAGCACAGGACAATACAGGGCGGTACAAATGGGCATTTCTGCGTGTAATGCTTTCTTTATTAACCACAAGGGTTTACATAAAGTAGACATTAAGGACAGCACAGGACAATACAGGGCGGTACAAATGGGCATTTCTGCGTGTAATGCTTTCTCTATTAACCACAAGGGTTTACATAAAGTAGACATTAAGGACAGCACAGGACAATACAGGGCGGTACAAATGGGCATTTCTGCGTGTAATGCTTTCTTTATTAACCACAAGGGTTTACATAAAGTAGACATTAAGGACAGCACAGGACAATACAGGGCGGTACAAATGGGCATTTCTGCGTGTAATGCTTTCTTTATTAACCACAAGGGTTTACATAAAGTAGACATTAAGGACAGCACAGGACAATACAGGGCGGTACAAATGGGCATTTCTGCGTGTAATGCTTTCTTTATTAACCACAAGGGTTTACATAAAGTAGACATTAAGGACAGCACAGGACAATACAGGGCGGTACAAATGGGCATTTCTGCGTGTAATGCTTTCTTTATTAACCACAAGGGTTTACATAAAGTAGACATTAAGGACAGCACAGGACAATACAGGGCGGTACAAATGGGCATTTCTGCGTGTAATGCTTTCTTTATTAACCACAAGGGTTTACATAAAGTAGACATTAAGGACAGCACAGGACAATACAGGGCGGTACAAATGGGCATTTCTGCGTGTAATGCTTTCTTTATTAACCACAAGGGTTTACATAAAGTAGACATTAAGGACAGCACAGGACAATACAGGGCGGTACAAATGGGCATTTCTGCGTGTAAAAAAAACAGAGGATGAAATAAAATAACAAAGAAAAATTCCCCAATGGGGGGGGGGGGGAGACTTCCGAGGGACATTTGTGGAGAAAGCCCATTAAAAGACCACAGTGGCCCTGACCACCAGGGCAAGTGTCCTCTCCCAGTTTTCCACTGGTACTTTAATAATAATAATAATTGTCTCTACTTTAGGCACAAGGCCAGCAATTATCCCAGTGTATTACTGGTACTTTAATAATGATAATTGTTTCTACTTTTGGCACAAGGCCAGCAATTTACTCCAGTGTATTACTGGTACTTTAATAATGATAATTGTTTCTACTTTAGGCACAAGGCCAGCAATTATCCCAGTGTATTACTGGTACTTTAATAATGATAATTGTTTCTAAGTTTGGCACAAGGCCAGCAATTACCCCAGTGTATTACTGGTACTTTAATAATGATAATTGTTTCTACTTTTGGCACAAGGCCAGCAATTTACTCCAGTGTATTACTGGTACTTTAATAATGATAATTGTTTCTACTTTTGGCACAAGGCCAGCAATTTACCCCAGTGTATTACTGGTACTTTAATAATGATAATTGTTTCTACTTTTGGCACAAGGCCAGCAATTTACCCCCAGTGTATTACTGGTACTTTAATAATGATAATAATTGTTTCTACTTTTGGCACAAGGCCAGCAATTATCCCAGTGTATTACTGGTACTTTAATAATGATAATTGTTTCTACTTTTGGCACAAGGCCAGCAATTTACCCCAGTGTATTACTGGTACTTTAATAATGATAATAATTGTTTCTACTTTTGGCACAAGGCCAGCAATTATCCCAGTGTATTACTGGTACTTTAATAATGATAATTGTTTCTACTTTTGGCACAAGGCCAGCAATTTACCCCAGTGTATTACTGGTACTTTAATAATGATAATTGTTTGTACTTTAGGCACAAGGCCAGCAATTACCCCAGTGCATTACTGGTACTTTATTTTATCAACCCCGTAAGGATGAAAGGCAAAGTTAACCTCGGCGGGATTTGAACTCATAATGGCAAGGGCCGTAACTCTATGCGCCACTGGTACTTTATAATAATGGTTTCTTATACAGGCACAAGGCCAGCAATTACCCCAGTGTATTACTGGTACTTTATTTTATAAAATATAATAATAATTGTTTCTCCTTTTGGCACAAGGCCAGCAATTACCAGTAATTATGTTGATTATTTTAAATAATAATGATGATGATGGTGATGATGATAATCTTTATCTGTCTGCCCGCTCTCTCTCATCCTCTCTCTCTTTCTCCTCCTCTCATCCTCTCACACTCCCCCCCCACCTCTCATTCTCTCAACCCTCTCTCTCACCTTCTCGTCTCTCACCCTCTCACTCTCTCAAACCTCTCTCTCTGTCTCTCACTCACTCACTCACTCTCTCTCACCCCTTCACCCTCCCCCACCCACAACCTCTCTCTCACCCTCCCTCTCACAACCTCTCTCTCACCCTCCCTCTCACAACCTCTCTCTCACCCTCCCTCTCACCATCACCCCCCCTCGCTCGCACCCCCCCCCTCTCACCATCACCGTCCCCCTCTCTCGCCCCCTTCTCTCACCCTCCCTCACTCACCTCTCTCTCACCATCACCCTCTCTCACCTCTCTCCCTCACCTCTCTCTCACCATCACCCTCTCTCTCTCTCTCCCCCTCCCCTCTCTCTTTCTCCCTCACTAACCCCCCTCTCTCTCTCTCTCTCTGTCTCTCCCACTACAGACATCGACCAAGACATGGTGACGTTCACAGGTGACGAGGAATCTTACCTCTTCTACAACACAACACTCCAGCCCAGTGTGATGGAGGACACGATCGTGGTCAGCTTCCGGACGGCCAACAGGAACGCTCTGCTCCTCTACATATATGACAACTACTACAACTTTGTCCAGCTGGAGCTTCAGGAAAAATCCAAAATAGTTCTCACCTATAACTCCTTCAAGTATGTCCACACAGGTGTCCTTGACTATCCAGGTAAGATAAATTAACCTGTGGTGTGGTGTGTGGTGTGGTGTGGTGTGGTGTGTGGTGTAGTGTGGTGTGGTGTGGTGTGGTGTGGTGTTTGGTGGGGT
>OZ024766.1:6571416-6573916 GCA_964016885.1 Eledone cirrhosa
CTGAGAAGTAAGATTTTTTACGTATATATATATATATATATATATATATACTTATAATAATAATATATATAATAAATATGCATGTATATATATATATATAATATGTGTGTATATAATATATGTGTGTATATATAATATATATATATAAAATATATAGACATATATATATATATATATATATATAGACATATATATATATATATATATATATATATATAGACATATATATATATATATATATATATATATATATATATACATAAAATGTGTGTATAATACATATATATATATATATATGCAGGGTGTCCCAAAAAATGTATACACACTTCAACAGCATTCTAATAGATATTGCCTGTACAGGTAATAGAAGTGTGTATACATTTTTGGGACAACCTGTATATATATATATGTATATATATATACAATATATACACATATATGCATATATATATATATACATAAATATATTTTGGTTCGTCAAGTATGAAATTTGTAGATATTTGGTTTTTTTTCCAATAATTTCTACAAATTTCATACTTGACGGCACAATATATACATGCATATATATATGTATGTATATATACACATATTATATTATATATATATATTATATTATATATATTATATATATTATATATATATACATTATTTTTCTCTGCTTCCTGGCTGATTTGAACCTCCAACCTTCCCGCTAAATTCTCACCAATTTATTTTCTATATTTGATTTTTTTTGCGATGTCCGCTACCACAGCTCTTCCTCTTACTCCCACTCATTCTATCCTCTTACTCCTTCTCTCTCTCTCCCCCCTCTCCTATGTGCAATAGTTGTTGGGGGGGGGGGTTTTGTTGTTTTTGTTTTCGTTTCGTTTTAATTAATTTTTTTTTTTTTTTTTTTTTTTTTTTTTTTTTTTTCGAAAATTTAAAAATTTTCAGAAATTTTCAAAAAAAGTTTTAAAAATTAAAACAAAACAATTTAAAATTAAAAAAAATAAAATTTTTAAAAATAAAATTAAAAAAATTTTTTTTAAAAAAGCCAATTTAAAATTAAAAAAGCATTTTTTTTTTTATTTTAAATTTAAAAAAAAAAAATAAAAAAAAAAAAATAACATTTTCTTTAGAAATTTTCAAATTTTAAAAAAATTTTAAAGAAATTTTTAAATTAAAAAAAAAAAATCCTTAATTTTAATTTCATTTGCCTCGCATGGAATTTTATTTAAATATTTTTAGCTTACTATTACGGATTGGCTGCAGTATCGGCAGCGGGCCAGACGCCATGCTTTGCAGCATGGAGTTACGGCCCTTTACGATCTGAGTTCAAATCCCGCCGAGGTTAACTTTGCCTTTCATCCTTACGGGAGTCGATAAAATAAAGTACCAGTCATGCACTGGGGTCGATTTACTCGACTTTCCCCTCCCCCAAAATTGCTGGCCTTGTTCCTATATAAGAAACAATTATTAAAGTGGGGGGTGGGGGAAAGTTGATTAAATCAACCCCAGTACATTACTGGTACTTTAATTTATGGACCCTGTATGGATGAAAGGCAAAATTAACCTCGGCGGAATTTTGAACCTCAGATTGTGAAGTTACAACCCTTTATAGTCTGAGTTCAAAATCCCGCCGAGGTCAACTTTGCCTTTCATCCTTACGGGGTCGATAAAATAAAGTACCAGGTATGTACTGGGGTCGATTTAATCGACTTTCCACTCCAAGCAAACAAAAATTGCTGGCCTCGTGCCTTAACCGGAAATATATTATTTTGGCTGTTATTTTATAATATTTGCTGTTGATCTCCTCGCCACTGCCCTGGTCTTGTTGCTGCTGCTGTTGTTGTTGTTGTTGTTGTTGGCTGCAGTGTGCAACTTAATGGTGCATCGTATTGTGTCCTGGTTCGTCCATATATATATGTATGTATATATATATATACACTATATATTTTTAAATGTATATACAAATTATATATACTATATAGTATATATATGTTTTCTCTTTTGTTCACACTGTTTATTTGATTGCGTTATTGTCTTATATATTTAATGGGTTGTCATATTAACTCGTTTTCATATTTTAATGGTGTTCATGTTTTTTTAATGACATTAATGTAGTTTTAATGGCTTTGTTATTAACACACGTTCACAGCATTTTAATGACATTCTTATTTAATTCACATTACTGTTGTTTTAATGGTGTTGTTCTCCTTTTTAATATCTTTTCACAACATTTTAATGGCGTTCCTGTTAATTGTAACTGTGTTGTTGTTACTTTCCGGCGTTTGAAATTATTTTAATTGCAGTTGTTTAGTCATTTTAATGGTTTTGTTGGTATTTTAATAACACTTTTGTTTCATTGTCATTTTTTACACATTTTAACATTATTTTAATGGCATTGTTTTAATGGAGTTCTGTTGTTTTAATGGTTTCTTTTCGATTAAGTGCACTTTTGTTATCTTAGTATAGCACACTTGGTATAGAATCCACCTATGTTGTTTAAGTATCATTTCCA
>OZ024766.1:6586416-6593916 GCA_964016885.1 Eledone cirrhosa
TGTATTTTCTTTGCTCACGGTATGAAGAAGAGACTGACTAATACATAGTTACAATTTCAAGGAAATCGGTCTGACGTAACGCCTCAAAAAACCTCTCAAAAGCTGAAAAAACGCAGTTTTTCACCTAATGCGGGCCCTAGGGGATGAAGAAAATGAATTTTTTCTATGTGCATAATATGCCTTGAAATTTAATGAAAATCGGCTAGACATAACGCCTCAAAAGAGCCCTAAAAAGCTGGAAAAAAACGCAGTTTTTCACCTAATACCTAGGGGATGAAGAAAATGAATTTTTTTTTATGTGCATAATATGCCTTGAAATTTCGTGAAAATCGGCCTCAAAAGAACCCTAAAAAGCTGAAAAAATGAAGTTTTTCACCTAATGTGGGCCCTAGGCCATAAAAAATTTGGATTTTCTTTGCTCACGGTATGAAGAAGAGACTGACACACACACACACACACACACACGCAGACACCCTCAGTTTTATATATATATTATTAATGATGATGTTGTATTTCCAGTATTGGTAATTGGGCTGATCATCGCCGCTGTATTGTTGTTGACCATTGTCGGTATTCTGCTGATGTGTTTCCTCAAGAAAGGGGAGCGCTACCCCCTGGGGAAGGGTGAGGACGTTGAACTAAAGGAACCCCTTCATCCTGTTGGTAACCACACTCCATCAAGCCCTGCCCCCTTGAACAATCACCACAACAACCACATGGCCACTTTTGATGAATTTAGTATGATAACAAATTTGTTGAATAATGGTGAGATATTGTTTAGATATAACACTGCCACTATCGCCTGTACTGCAACACTGTCACCCCTACACAACCACCTACACTACAACTACCTCACCAGGGTACTACCTGCTATACTACCAAGTACTACCTCCTATATTACGACTATACCACTACCACACAACCACCTATACTACAACTACCTCACCAGGGTATTACCCAGGGTACTACCAAGTACTAGCTCCTATATTACGACTATACCACTACCACACAACCACCTATACTACAACTACCTCACCAGGGTATTACCCAGGGTACTACCAGGTACTACCTCCTATATTACGACTATACCACTACCACACAACCACCTATACTACAACTACCTCACCAGGGTATTACCCAGGGTACTACCAGGTACTACCTCCTATATTACGACTATACCACTACCACACAACCACCTATACTACAACTACCTCACCAGGGTATTACCCAGGGTACTACCAAGTACTAGCTCCTATATTACGACTATACCACTACCACACAACCACCTATACTACAACTACCTCACCAGGGTATTACCCAGGGTACTACCAGGTACTACCTCCTATATTACGACTATACCACTACCACACAACCACCTATACTACAACTACCTCACCAGGGTATTACCCAGGGTACTACCAGGTACTACCTCCTATATTACGACTATACCACTACCACACAACCACCTATACTACAACTACCTCACCAGGGTATTACCCAGGGTACTACCCAGGGTACTACCTCCTATATTACGACTATACCACTACCACACAACCACCTATACTACAACTACCTCACCAGGGTATTACCCAGGGTACTACCAAGTACTACCTCCTATATTACGACTATACCACTACCACACAACCACCTATACTACAACTACCTCACCAGGGTATTACCCAGGGTACTACCAAGTACTAGCTCCTATATTACGACTATACCACTACCACACAACCACCTATACTACAACTACCTCACCAGGGTATTACCCAGGGTACTACCAAGTACTACCTCCTATATTACGACTATACCACTACCACACAACCACCTATACTACAACTACCTCACCAGGGTACTACCAGGTACTACCTCCTATATTACGACTATACCACTACCACACAACCACCTATACTACAACTACCTCACCAGGGTATTACCCAGGGTACTACAAAGTACTACCTCCTATATTACGACTATACCACTACCACACAACCACCTATACTACAACTACCTCACCAGGGTATTACCTGCTATACTACCAGGTACTACCTCCTATATTACGACTATACCACTACCACACAACCACCTATACTACAACTACCTCACCAGGGTATTACCCAGGGTACTACCAAGTACTACCTCCTATATTACGACTATACCACTACCACACAACCACCTATACTACAACTACCTCACCAGGGTATTACCCAGGGTACTACCAGGTACTACCTCCTATATTACGACTATACCACTACCACACAACCACCTATACTACAACTACCTCACCAGGGTATTACCCAGGGTACTACCAGGTACTACCTCCTATATTACGACTATACCACTACCACACAACCACCTATACTACAACTACCTCACCAGGGTAGTACCTGCTATACTGCAGCTACACCAACACTACACTACCACCAATACTATAACTATACCACCATATGCTACCTATACTGCCACTATACCACTACTACCTATACTACAACTACACCACCACCACCACCTCTACCACACCACCACCATAACCACACCACCACTACCACACCACTACCACACCACCACCACTACACCACCACTACACCACCACCACCACTACACCACCACCACACCACACCACCACCACCACTACACCACCACCACTACACCACTACACCACCACACCACCACACCACCACTACACCACTACACCACCACTACACCACCACCACCACTACACCACCACCACCACTACACCACCACCACCACACCACCACCACACCACCACTACACCACTACTACACCACCACACCACCACCACCACCACCACTATACCACCACCACCACACCACCACTACACCACCACACCACCACTACACCACTACACCACCACACCACCACACCACCACCACACCACCACTACACCACCACTACACCACCACACCACCACCACCACCACCACCACTATACCACCACCACCACACCACCACACCACCACCACCACACCACCACCACCACCACTACACCACCACACCACCACTACACCACCACCACTACACCACCACACCACCACCACACCACTATACCATTCCTACCTACCGTTCACAGGAGTTGACATACCACCGAAAGACAGTTACGATCCTGCCAACAGAATCTCTTCCTCCAGTATAGTAAGTACCACAAACTACTACAGCCTGTACTGTAGTTCTTACTGTTGTAGTTACTGTTGTTGTAGTTGTTGCTGTTGTTGGATTGTTACTGTTGTTGTATTGTTGTTGTGTTGTTGTTACTGTTGTTGTAGTTGTTGCTGTTGTTGGATTGTTACTGTTGTTACTGTTGTTGTATTGTTGTTGTATTGTTGTTGTTACTGTTGTTGTTGTTACTGTTGTTGGATTGTTGTTGTTACTGTTGTTGGATTGTTGTTGTTGTTACTGCTGTTGTTGTTGTTATTGTATTGTTGTCTTGTTGTTACTGTTGTTGTTACTGTTGTTGTATTGTTGTTGTTACTGTTGTTGTTGTTGTTGTTACTGTTGTTGTATTGTTGTTGTTGTTGTTGTTACTGTTGTTGTTGTAGTTGTTACTGTTGTTGTTGTTGTTGTTGTATTGTTGTTGTTTTTGTTGTTGTTACTGTTGTTGTTGTAGTTGTTACTGTTGTTGTTGTTGTTGTTGTATTGTTGTTGTTTTTGTTGTTGTTACTGTTGTTGTTGTTGTTGTTACTGTTGTTGTTGTTGTTACTGTTGTTGTTTAATATTAAGATATATGTAACACACCATTTTACATCACAGCTTTACAACATACACACCCGTGTGTTACACCCATGTGTTACACATGTGTGTTACACATCTCTCATGTAACACAGGAGTATGACACAGCCCACTCCTGTGTCACAGTCTGTTGTCACACTCACGTTCTGTCACAAATTGTGTTGCAAAATCTGTCACTAGTTCTATCAGAAGTTCTGTCACATACCAGTAATATACTGAGGTTGATTTAATTGACTTTCCTCTCCTGTCAAAATTGCTGGCCTTGTGCTTAATCTGAGACAATTATTATATGGATTCGGAGTTCAAACCCTTGGCAGTATCGGTGGATGATCGGACGCCATGCTTTGCGGCATCGAGTTACGGCCCTTTATGGATTCTGAGTTCAAACTCTTGGCAGTATCGGTAGAGGATCGGACGCCATGCTTTGCGGCATCGAGTTACAGCCCTTCGTCCTTACGGGGGTCGATAAAATAAAGTACCAGTAATGCACTGGGTAGATTTAATCGACTTTCCCCCCTCTCTCAAAATTGTCGGCCTTGTGCCTAAATCTGAAACCAAGTGCGGTGGATTGGCAGTGTCGGTAGAGCGTCGCACAAAATGCTTTACGGCACAGAGTGGAGAGGGAAGTGCTGCCCAGCCCTCGCAGTACATTTTCTAGAATGTGAGTGTATAATGTGGCAAGAATGGCCCATGGTGTGGGCCTACTCTGAGCATGTACTCTAGGCTGGCTATTAACAAATGAAGGTGAGGGAGGAGAACGAAGTGCTGCCCTGCCCTCCAGTAGATTTGCTAAAAGGTGGGTGGATGTGGCAAGAATGGCCCGTGAGACTGGGCCTACTCTGAGCATGTACTGTAGGCTGGCTATTAACAAATGAAGGTGAGGGTGGAGAAAGAAGTGCTGCCCTGCCCTCCAGTAGATTTGCTAAAAGGTGGGTGAATGTGGCAAGAAGGGCTCGTGAGACTGGGCCTACTCTGAGCATGTACTGTAGGCTGGTTATTAACAAATGAAGGTGAGGGTGGAGAAAGAAGTGCTGCCCTGCCCTCCAGTAGATTTGCTAAAAGGTGGGTGAATGTGGCAAGAAGGGCTCGTGAGAGTGGGCCTACTCTGACCATACGCCTGTAAGCTGGTTAACTTCAGGAAGAGAGGGGTGCCCTTGAAGCATCGAGTGGTTCAGGATTTGTGGGGTACCTGAGTCCCCCCTGGGTGGTTCACACCCCTTATTGGAGAATTTTTTTTTTTTTATATATATATATTTTATTTTTATATATTTTTTTTTACATTTTTAAATTGGTTTCGTTTTTGTATATTTTCACTCACTTTTATCGTAATCTACCCCACTGTCCCCATCTTTTGTATTGTCCCCTATATGTCGGCCCTTGTGGCCAATAAATGAAATCATTATTATTATTATTATTATTAGGGCGGTGGATTGGCAGTATCGGTAGAGGGTCGGACGCCATGCTTTGCAGCAAAGAGTTACGCCCCTTTATGATCCGAGTTCAAATCTGGCCAAGGTTGACTTTGCCTTTCATCCTTACGGGGTCGGTAAATTGAAGTACCAGTAATACACTGGGGTCGATTTAATTGACTTTCCCCCTCCCTGAAAAAAAAATTGTTGGCCTTATTATTATTATTATTATTATTATTATTATTATTGCCCTGATTAACTTTTTCAAATTTCATTTGAAAAGGAAAATCAGGGTTGAGAGGGAAGTGCTCTCTTCCCAGCATTTTGTTGAAAGATGGGTGAGAGAGGCAAGAATGGGCCGAGTGAATGGGCCTACTCTGAGTATGTGTCTGTAAATTAAAGGTGGAAAACTGGGAGAGGGCACTTGCCCTGGTGGTCAGGGTCACTGTGGCCTTTTAATGGGCTTTCTCCGCGAATGCCCCTCGGAAGTCTCCCCCCTATTGGGGAATTTTTTCATTGTTCTATTATTACATCTTCTGTTTCTTTTTTTTTTACATGCAGAAATGCCCATTTGTACCGCCCTGTATTGTCCTGTACTGTCCTTAATGTCTACTTTATGTAAACCCTTGTGGTTAATAAAGAAAGCATTATTATTATTATTATTATTATTATTATTTTTCTCTTCTCTGCAATTCTGTTCAATAAACTTCTCTGACATTAAACAATTTCTCTCTCTTTCAGCCCCCTCTAGCTTCGTCAGTATGATCACAGATTACTACATCCCCCCAGCCCCGTCTGTCTGTCTGTCCCTCCGTCCATCTGTCCATTCGTCCCATCCACCCCCACCCCACCCCCATGTTCCGTCGCTCCCCTTCTTTCTCCATCTCTGAACATACCCCCTCAACTTCTGTCCATTCCCTTCCCTTCCCAACCCACCCCATCAGCTCCCTGAGCCTGTTTCCGCACCACCAGCGACACTACAACCACCAACACCACTACTACATCCACCAACACCACCACCACCAACACCACCACCACCACCAACACTACCACCACCAACACTACTACTACTACATCCACCAACACCACCACCACCAATAACACCACCAACAACAACACACCCCTTTCTCTTTATCAATCTCTATCCTTCACCTTCACCACCACCAACACTCCTTCCACCCCTACTACAACACCACCACCACCACCCCTTCCCCTCTCTCAATCTCTGGATTGTAGCCCCCCCCCCCCCCCCCCCATCCCCTGACCTCCTTCACCACCACCACTGCACAAATACCATGACCACCTCTATCACACTCTCACCACCGTCACCACCATCACCTCTGCTCGCTCTCCTCTCCCCCCTTCTCTCTCTCCTCTCCCCTCTTCTCTCTCCATCTCTCTCCTGTATCTATACTCCCCACCCTCTCTCTCTCTCTCCCTCATCCCCTCTTCTCTCAACCAGCTCGGCAACTCCCCTCTAGAAATAGCAGTCAAATGCCCCTTAAAAACAATGGACACATTAGATAATGTAGTCCTAGGTACACTGTGTCTGTATATAAGACAGGACACATTAGATAATGTAGTCCTAGATACACTGTGTCTGTATATAAGACAGGACACATTAGATAATGTAGTCCTAGGTAGACTGTGTCTGTATATAAGACAGGACACATTAGATAATGTAGTCCTAGATAGACTGTGTCTGTGTATAAGACAGGACACATTAGATAATGTAGTCCTAGGTACTCTGTGTCTGTATATAAGACAGGACACATTAGATAATGTAGTCCTAGATACACTGTGTCTGTATATAAAACAGGACACATTAGATAATGTAGTCCTAGGTAGACTGTGTCAGTATATAAGACAGGACACATTAGATAATGTAGTCCTAGATATACTGTGTCTGTATATAAAACAGGACACATTAGATAATGTAGTCCTAGGTAGACTGTGTCAGTATATAAGACAGGACACATTAGATAATGTAGTCCTAGATACACTGTGTCTGTATATAAGACAGGACACATTAGATAATGTAGTCCTAGATAGACTGTGTCTGTATATAAGACAGGACACATTAGATATTGTAGTCCTAGATACACTGTGTCTGTATATAAGACTGGACACATTAGATAATGTAGTCCTAGGTACACTGTGTCTATATAAGACAGGACACATTAGATAATGTAGTCCTTGGTACACTGTGTCTGTATATAAGACAGGACACATTAGATAATGTAGTCCTAGATACACTGTGTCTATATAAGACAGGACACATTAGATCATGTAGTCCTAGGTAGACTGTGTCTGTATATAAGACAGGACACATTAGATAATGTTGT
>OZ024766.1:6601416-6611416 GCA_964016885.1 Eledone cirrhosa
TCTCTTTCTCTCTCTTTCTCTCTCTCACTCTCTCTTTCTCTCTCTCACTCTCTCTTTCTCTCTCAGTCTCTTTCTCTCTTTCTCTCTCTCTGTCTTTCTCTCTCGCTCTCTTTCTCTCTCGCTGTCTTTCTCTCTCGCTCTCTCTCTCTCTTTTCACTCTCTCTGTATACATATATGACTCTCTTTATCTATATAATTGTTAAAAAAGGTTTGTTTTCATGTATATACACAAGTAATATATATATATATATATATATACATATATATATATATATATATAATATATATATAATATATATATTTATTAAAATAACAGATTAAAGTTTAAGCAAAGAATTGCTGCTTTCACCCAAATTCATTCAAATTTATTATTATTACTATATATATATATATTGTTATACTTGGGGAGGTCATATTTGTGTAATAATATTGCCAGAATTAATAACAGAACACACTCACTGTTTGGTTGGTTTTCGCTTCTGTGTCTTTTATATCAGTTAATTTATTCGGTCCTCAATGTTGCCATTGACTGACCAACGGTCAAAAATACAGATATAATATAGACACAAACACATATATATATAGTCTAACAAAGTTCTTTCGTTGCACATCTGCAACATCATCAGTGGTGCTATTATGTTTCCTCCAGTTGTATTGTATGTCTACGCCATCTTTATTTAATCTGTTGGTCAGTCAATGGTAAACATTGAGGACCGAATAAATTAAATTAACTCATATAAAAGACACAGAAGCGAAAACCAACCAAACAGTGAGTGTGTTCTGTTATTAATTCTGGCAATATTATTACACAAATATAACCCTCCCCAAGTATAAGAATATTTGTTTCGACACACGATTTCATATCAAAAACCTCGCAAAACAAATATATATATAGTAATAATAATAAATTTGAAGACTAAAATCCAAAGAGGGCTCGATAAGGATAAATATATATCAAATATATAAGAACCCTAGAGCAAATATTTATTAAAATAACAGATTAAAGTTTAAGCAAAGAATCGCTGCTTTCACCCTTAACGGGATCTTCTGAAACTGAGTTTCACTCTGTAAAGTGGTAGTGCTGGTGTCATGATATAATACACCCAGTACACTCTGTAAAGTGGTAGTGCTGGTGTCATGATATAATACACCCAGTACACTCTGTAAAGTGGTAGTGCTGGTGTCATGATAAAATACACCCAGTACACTATGTAAAGTGGTAGTGCTGGTGCCATGATGAAATACACCTAGTACACTCTGTAAAGTGGTAGTGTTAGTGTCATGATATAATACACTCAGTACACTCTGTAAAGTGGTAGTGCTGGTGTCATGATAAAATACACCCAGTACACTCTGTAAAGTGGTTGATGTTAAGAAGGGCATCCAGCTGTAGAAAACTTGCCAATCAAAGGGTCAAGAGGACCCTCAGTTGTGTGAAGGACATGACGACCTCTCTTGTGTACTTAGTGGGACATGAAACTGTATGTAAGGGAGACACTGACCCCTGGACTCTCCATCGCTTCAGTACTGACTTTGTCTATGTAGTAGACTTGTCCAACCGTCGCATGTCGGTAAAGCCAGGGCCGGATTTAATGGTCTGGAGCAATGGGGAAAATTTCCTCGGGCCCCCTGTAGTGGGGGGTCCCCAATAGTGATTGCTGTATCAATTTATTTCCGCTCTCAGCTGAGCTTTTTAAGGTTTAGAATTTTTTATTTTTTTTTTCACTTTTACGTCCGCTTTACCCTGCTTGCAAGGGAGGGACGGGAACTGGTTCTGGCTTGATTTCTACAGCTGGATGCCCTTCCTAACACCAACCTCATTTTCAGTGAGTGCTGGGTGCTTTTTTGCCGTGGCACCTCCACGACCACTTTACAGTGAGTGCTGGGTGCTTTTTTGCCGTGGCACCTCCACGACCACTTTACAGTGAGTGCTGGGTGCTTTTTTGCCGTGGCACCTCCACGACCACTTTACAGTGAGTGCTGGGTGCTTTTTTGCCGTGGCACCTCCACGACCACTTTACAGTGAGTGCTGGGTGCTTTTTTTGCCGTGGCACCTCCACGACCACTTTACAGTGAGTACTAGGTGCTTTTTTGCTGTGGCACCTCCACGACCACTTTACAGTGGAATGATAGGGACTGGGGTCCCTATCATCTCATTTCTACAGCTGAGTAAACTGGAGCAATGTGAAATAAAGTGTCTTGCTCAAGGAAACAACACATCACCCGGTCTGAGAATTGAACTCTCAACCTTTCAATTGCAAGGCCAATGCTCTAACCACTAAGCCATGTGCCTCCAGAATGGTTAGAATTTTTCAATCTAATACCTATATGTGTAAGTTTTCAATTCCAATTACTTGCTCCAAGCTAACTTTTGATTTGTAAAATTGGGGGGGGGGGGGGGGGGGTCGCTGTGTATTTTAATTTTTTGTATATGAGCCCCCACCCCCAAATCTGAAGTGCCCTGGGGCCTCCCAAAACCTCAAGTGTCCTTGGGCTCCTCAAGGTCTAAATACGACCCTGGGAAATGTGGACATTAAATGCTGATGATATATATATATATATACACACAAACATACACACACACACACATATGCACATACACACACACATGCACACACACACACACATGCACATACACACACACATGCACACACACACACACACATGCACATACACACATATGCACACACACACATGCTCATACACACACATACATATGCACACACATACACACACACACACACACACACACATGCCCACACACACACACACACGCACACATACACATACATCTTTACCCATGGACAGATTCTTGTAAAAATTTATAAAGACTTTAATATCTAATGTGATTTATCCTTAGTGTTGTTTTCTAACTTTCGAAGTCTTACTAATGTTTTTTCATGTGTTTTTGTTAATCCAAATGTTTATAGTATCTTTACTGGTTGACAGATTGTTGTGAAAATTTGCCATAAACTAAAAAACTTCATAATTTAATGTGATGCAGTTATTATTAAATGTTTGCATATCATTGTTTAATAATTAACTCCTAATATCCTGTAATGATTTAGCAGAAAATATCTAAAAAGCAGGACTGTTAATTCAAATGTTTATAGTATCTTTACTGGTGGACAGATAGTTGTGAAAATTTACAGTATTACAGTAAAGACTTTAATATTTAATGTGATGTAGTCATAGTGTTGTTTTGTACTAAATGTTTATAGTATCTTTACTGGTGGACAGATTGTTGTGAATATTTACAGTATTACAGTAAAGACTTTAATATTTAATGTGATGTAGTCATAGTGTTGTTTTGTACTAAATGTTTATAGTATCTTTACTGGTGGACAGATTGTTGTGAAAATTTACAGTATTACAGTAAAGACTTTAATATTTAATGTGATGTAGTCATAGTGTTGTTTTGTACTAAATGTTTATAGTATCTTTACTGGTGGACAGATTGTTGTGAATATTTACAGTATTACAGTAAAGACTTTAATATTTAATGTGATGTAGTCATAGTGTTGTTTTGTACTAAATGTTTATAGTATCTTTACTGGTGGACAGATTGTTGTGAAAATTTACAGTATTACAGTAAAGACTTTAATATTTAATGTGATGTAGTCATAGTGTTGTTTTGTACTAAATGTTTATAGTATCTTTACTGGTGGACAGATTGTTGTGAATATTTACAGTATTACAGTAAAGACTTTAATATTTAATGTGATGTAGTCATAGTGTTGTTTTGTACTAAATGTTTATAGTATCTTTACTGGTGGACAGATTGTTGTGAAAATTTACAGTATTACAGTAAAGACTTTAATATTTAATGTGATGTAGTCATAGTGTTGTTTTGTACTAAATGTTTATAGTATCTTTACTGGTGGACAGATTGTTGTGAAAATTTACAGTATTACAGTAAAGACTTTAATATTTAATGTGATGTAGTCATAGTGTTGTTTTGTACTAAATGTTTATAGTATCTTTACTGGTGGACAGATTGTTGTGAATATTTACAGTATTACAGTAAAGACTTTAATATTTAATGTGATGTAGTCATAGTGTTGTTTTGTACTAAATGTTTATAGTATCTTTACTGGTGGACAGATTGTTGTGAAAATTTACAGTATTACAGTAAAGACTTTAATATTTAATGTGATGTAGTCATAGTGTTGTTTTGTACTAAATGTTTATAGTATCTTTACTGGTGGACAGATTGTTGTGAATATTTACAGTATTACAGTAAAGACTTTAATATTTAATGTGATGTAGTCATAGTGTTGTTTTGTACTAAATGTTTATAGTATCTTTACTGGTGGACAGATTGTTGTGAAAATTTACAGTATTACAGTAAAGACTTTAATATTTAATGTGATGTAGTCATAGTGTTGTTTTGTACTAAATGTTTATAGTATCTTTACTGGTGGACAGATTGTTGTGAAAATTTACAGTATTACAGTAAAGACTTTAATATTTAATGTGATGTAGTCATAGTGTTGTTTTGTACTAAATGTTTATAGTATCTTTACTGGTGGACAGATTGTTGTGAATATTTACAGTATTACAGTAAAGACTTTAATATTTAATGTGATGTAGTCATAGTGTTGTTTTGTACTAAATGTTTATAGTATCTTTACTGGTGGACAGATTGTTGTGAAAATTTACAGTATTACAGTAAAGACTTTAATATTTAATGTGATGTAGTCATAGTGTTGTTTTGTACTAAATGTTTATAGTATCTTTACTGGTGGACAGATTGTTGTGAATATTTACAGTATTACAGTAAAGACTTTAATATTTAATGTGATGTAGTCATAGTGTTGTTTTGTACTAAATGTTTATAGTATCTTTACTGGTGGACAGATTGTTGTGAATATTTACAGTATTACAGTAAAGACTTTAATATTTAATGTGATGTAGTCATAGTGTTGTTTTGTACTAAATGTTTATAGTATCTTTACTGGTGGACAGATTGTTGTGAATATTTACAGTATTACAGTAAAGACTTTAATATTTAATGTCATGTAGTCATAGTGTTGTTTTGTACTAAATGTTTATAGTATCTTTACTGGTGGACAGATTGTTGTGAATATTTACAGTATTACAGTAAAGACTTTAATATTTAATGTGATGTAGTCATAGTGTTGTTTTGTACTAAATGTTTATAGTATCTTTACTGGTGGACAGATTGTTGTGAAAATTTGCAGAATTAGTGTAAAAACCTTAATATGGTGTTTTGTATTTTCCAATACTGTCTAGCTAATCTGGTTTCCGGGAGGGTTTTATACTGAATTTATAAAACTATTTTCCATAGTAAAATATAAAATTTTAATACATGCCTTGAAGCTTCTAACTCTAGGTTAATTTTGAATAAATTAAATAATTTGTTTTTCCCTCACCTGTTTCATGGAGTGTGTTTATAAAAATATATTAACCAATTCAGTTCTCGAACTTCTGTTTCATAGAAGCAGAGGCCATTTTAATCAAATGTATTTTAAAAGTGATGGTTTTGTATTTGTTTATTTTGCAAGGTTTTTGATATGAAATCATGTGTTGAAACAGATATTGTTATACTTGGGGAGGGTCATATTGTTATAATACTACCAGAAATATATAATAAAACACTCTCACTGTTTTGGTTTGGTTTGGTTTTCATTACAGTCCATTATATCTCGGTATTTAAAAAAAAATAATTTAGCTGGCAATCAATGTTTATCATTGATTGACCAACATTTAAAATTATAAATATAAATGTAATTTCTCAAAATTTTTCAAAGTTCTTTCATCACACATTTT
This sequence comes from Eledone cirrhosa, assembly GCA_964016885.1. Taxonomy (NCBI): domain Eukaryota; kingdom Metazoa; phylum Mollusca; class Cephalopoda; order Octopoda; family Eledonidae; genus Eledone; species Eledone cirrhosa. Next base: position 6,607,210 of record OZ024766.1, read on the forward strand.
TTTTCTCTGTGACATCTTCAGTCATTTCCCCCCATTGTATTTTAAAAGTATTAATCAGTTCATTTCTCTTTCACCTGTTTCAAAGAAACATAGTCTGCTTTAACATTATTCTATATATACTATTATATTTTCATGGTAAAGTCTTTGCCTAAAATAATTATCTCCCATAATATTGAATCTCTGAGATTTTAATATTATTCATTTTGACAACAATACTTTAACATCAGTATGAGTGGCTGGTTACAGATGGTTTGAACTGAAAGAGGTGAGAGAATTCTGGCTAGATATGGCCGGTTTAAATGCTAAAGGGTTATATAATATCTATACGAAGTGTGTCAGAAAACTGGGGTCCCTATCATTCCACTGCAAAGTGGTCGTGGAGGTGCCACGGCAAAAAAGCACCCAGCACTCACTGTAAAGTGGTCGTGGAGGTGCCACGGCAAAAAAGCACCCAGCACTCACTGTAATGTGGTCGTGGAGGTGCCACGGCAAAAAAGCACCCAGCACTCACTGTAATGTGGTCGTGGAGGTGCCACGGCAAGAAAGCACCCAGCACTCACTGTAAAGTGGTCGTGGAGGTGCCACAGCAAAAAAGCACCCAGCACTCACTGTAAAGTGGTCGTGGAGGTGCCACGGCAAAAAAGCACCCAGCACTCACTGTAAAGTGGTCGTGGAGGTGCCACGGCAAACAAGCACCCAGCACTCACTGTAAATGAGGTTGGTGTTAGGAAGGGCATCCAGCTGTAGAAATCAAGCCAGAATCAGTTCCCGTCCCACCCTTGCAAGCAGGGAAAAGCGGACGTAAAATGATGATGATGATGATATGCTCTGATACCATCAAACACCATAAACACAGAGCTGGCATATCTAAGAACTGACTAACTGCCTGATGAGGTCATAGCCATTCAATGGCTATCATCGAAATATATATAGCAGTAAATAAAGGATTATGAGTTCATGCAATTGACTTATGTTTCGTCACTATATATATATATATATATATATGTTTGTGTGTGTATATATGTATGTATGTATTTAATATTAAACATAAAATGACAACACAATCGATACAGTATATGGAAGGGATATATTAGTTTAATGCTTGATATAGCAGAAAGAGGGTCTTAACGTTTCGGATGCTAGTTCTTCATCAGAAGAAAGAATGAGAAATAAGATAGATTGAGGCGTCTGGCGGGTTGGAATTCGAAAAAATATCTTTCTCTCACCTGTTTCATAGAAACAGTCCGTTTTAACCAAATGTGTTTTAAAAGTATTAAATTATATATATATAAAATAAAGTACCAGTAATACACTGGGTATTTGCTGGCCTTGTGCCTAAAGTAGAAACAATTAAATTATATATATATATATATATATATATATATATATATTTCTCTCACCTGTTTCATAGAAACACGATCTGTTTTTAACAAATTTATTTTTAAAAGTATTAAATAATATATATATAAAATAAAATAAAGTACCAGTAATACACTGGGTATTTGCTGGCCTTGTGCCTAAAGTAGAAACAATTAAATTATATATATATATATATATATATATATTTCTCTCACCTGTTTCATAGAAACACGATCTGTTTTTAACAAATTTATTTTTAAAAGTATTAAATAATATATATATAAAATAAAATAAAGTACCAGTAATACACTGGGTATTTGCTGGCCTTGTGCCTAAAGTAGAAACAATTAAATTATATATATATATATATATATATATATTTCTCTCACCTGTTTCATAGAAACACGATCTGTTTTTAACAAATTTATTTTTAAAAGTATTAAATAATATATATATAAAATAAAATAAAGTACCAGTAATACAGTGGGTATTTGCTGGCCTTGTGCCTAAAGTAGAAACAATTAAATTATATATATATATATATATATATATATTTCTCTCACCTGTTTCATAGAAACACGATCTGTTTTTAACAAATTTATTTTTAAAAGTATTAAATAATATATATATAAAATAAAATAAAGTACCAGTAATACACTGGGTATTTGCTGGCCTTGTGCCTAAAGTAGAAACAATTAAATTATATATATATATATATATATATATATATATATATATATATTTCTCTCACCTGTTTCATAGAAACACGATCTGTTTTTAACAAATTTATTTTTAAAAGTATTAAATAATATATATATAAAATAAAATAAAGTACCAGTAATACACTGGGTATTTGCTGGCCTTGTGCCTAAAGTAGAAACAATTAAATTATATATATATATATATATATATATATATATATATATATTTCTCTCACCTGTTTCATAGAAACACGATCTGTTTTTAACAAATTTATTTTTAAAAGTATTAAATAATATATATATAAAATAAAATAAAGTACCAGTAATACACTGGGTATTTGCTGGCCTTGTGCCTAAAGTAGAAACAATTAAATTATATATATATATATATATATATATATATATATATATTTCTCTCACCTGTTTCATAGAAACACGATCTGTTTTTAACAAATTTATTTTTAAAAGTATTAAATAATATATATATAAAATAAAATAAAGTACCAGTAATACACTGGGTATTTGCTGGCCTTGTGCCTAAAGTAGAAACAATTAAATTATATATATATATATATATATATATATATATATATATATTTCTCTCACCTGTTTCATAGAAACACGATCTGTTTTTAACAAATTTATTTTTAAAAGTATTAAATAATATATATATAAAATAAAATAAAGTACCAGTAATACACTGGGTATTTGCTGGCCTTGTGCCTAAAGTAGAAACAATTAAATTATATATATATATATATATATATATATATATATTTCTCTCACCTGTTTCATAGAAACACGATCTGTTTTTAACAAATTTATTTTTAAAAGTATTAAATAATATATATATAAAATAAAATAAAGTACCAGTAATACACTGGGTATTTGCTGGCCTTGTGCCTAAAGTAGAAACAATTAAATTATATATATATTTCTCTCACCTGTTTCATAGAAACACGATCTGTTTTTAACAAATTTATTTTTAAAAGTATTAAATAATATATATATAAAATAAAATAAAGTACCAGTAATACACTGGGTATTTGCTGGCCTTGTGCCTAAAGTAGAAACAATTAAATTATATATATATTTCTCTCACCTGTTTCATAGAAACACGATATGTTTTAAACGAATTTATTTTTAAAAGTATTAAATAATATATATATAAAATAAAATAAAGTACCAGTAATACACTGGGTATTTGCTGGCCTTGTGCCTAAAGTAGAAACAATTAAATTATATATATATATATATATATATATTTCTCTCACCTGTTTCATAGAAACACGATCTGTTTTTAACAAATTTATTTTTAAAAGTATTAAATAATATATATATAAAATAAAATAAAGTACCAGTAATACACTGGGTATTTGCTGGCCTTGTGCCTAAAGTAGAAACAATTAAATTATATATATATTTCTCTCACCTGTTTCATAGAAACACGATCTGTTTTTAACAAATTTATTTTTAAAAGTATTAAATAATATATATATAAAATAAAATAAAGTACCAGTAATACACTGGGTATTTGCTGGCCTTGTGCCTAAAGTAGAAACAATTAAATTATATATATATTTCTCTCACCTGTTTCATAGAAACACGATATGTTTTAAACGAATTTATTTTTAAAAGTATTAAATAATATATATATAAAATAAAATAAAGTACCAGTAATACACTGGGTATTTGCTGGCCTTGTGCCTAAAGTAGAAACAATTAAATTATATATATATTTCTCTCACCTGTTTCATAGAAACACGATCTGTTTTTAACAAATTTATTTTTAAAAGTATTAAATAATATATATATAAAATAAAATAAAGTACCAGTAATACACTGGGTATTTGCTGGCCTTGTGCCTAAAGTAGAAACAATTAAATTATATATATATATATATATATATATATATATATATATATATATATATATATATTTCTCTCACCTGTTTCATAGAAACACGATCTGTTTTTAACAAATTTATTTTTAAAAGTATTAAATAATATATATATAAAATAAAATAAAGTACCAGTAATACACTGAGTATATGCTGGCCTTGTGCCTAAAGTAGAAACAATTAAATTATATATATATTTCTCTCACCTGTTTCATAGAAACACGATATGTTTTAAACAAATTTATTT
>OZ024766.1:6621416-6626416 GCA_964016885.1 Eledone cirrhosa
AAAAGGCCCCTTACGTTGCTGCTGGCAGCGGCAGCAGCCGAAATTTGCAAGGGAAGCCAAAGCCGAAAGCTAGCAGCCAGCAATACCAACGTCACCCCCACTCGCACCACCACCATCCCCGCTCCCACCACCAACACCACCCACTGGCCTCCGCCTCCGCCACCCCTTCGCCGTCGCCATCCTCTCCTGCTTCCTCGCCCCCTTCCTCGACGACGTCGCCGTCGCCTTCTCCCTCGTCCATGTCAGACTCTAGGCAAAGACTGTTGCAGAACTCCGAGGTGAACGTCTGACGAGGGTCGAAGTAGGCGGGAACAACCACCTGACAGACAGACAGTCAAAGCAGCAGCAGCAGCAACAGCTGTTGTTTGCAGAAATAGCTGTGAGGAGGAAGATGGAGAGTGAAGGGGAGATGATAGGGTATGAGGAACTTGGGAAGGGGGGGTGCAGCGCTTTTTAGGAACGTTGTGGTAAAGCGTGCAGGTTTTTTTTTTTTTCTTTTTTGGTGATTTTTTGCAAATTCCGCCCTGAAGAGGTTGAAGAAAGCGGGAACAAAAAAAATCAGAAAAGGAAAAAAGAAAGGAGCTAGCTACAGCCAGATTTTTGTTTCTTCTATTTTAAAATTCCGCCCTGATGAGATTGAAGAAGGCGGAAACAAAATAAAATAATTTAAAAAAAAAGAGTAAGAAGCTAGCTGCAGCTGGTTTTTTAAATCTTTTTGGGGAGATTTTCTTCTCTTCCTTCTTTTTTTCTTTTTTGGCAAATTCCGCCCTGACGAGGTTGAAGAAGGCGGCCACAAAAATCAAAAATTAGAATCAGAAACAGAAAAAAAAAAAAATAAGAGCTAACTGTAGCTGAGTTTTTTTTTTTCTTCTTTTTTGGCAAATTCCGCCATGATGAGGTTGAAGAAGGCGGGAACAAAAATCAAAAATTGGAATCAGAATGAGAAAATAAAGAAGTAGCTAGCTTCAGCCGGGGGAAGGGTATTGGCGAAGGGATGGGTGTTGCTTTTAAGACTGTGGTGGCAGGAGCTGGGAGAAGGGTGCATTAAATTGGGAACCTAGTCTTGTTTTTTATTTTTTTTTGTCGTTATCAGTAAAAAAAAAAAAAAATAATAGTGTTATATATATATATATATTTTTTTTTTCCTGTTTTTTTTTTTTTTAAGGGAGAGCAAAAAAAAAAAAAAAAAAATAATAATAATAATAATAATAATAATAATAATGTCAAAAGACAGACAGACAGACTGAGAGAGAGAGAAAATTGTTGTGACAATAATGATGATGATGATGGTGGAGAGTAAAATTTAAAAAAAAAAAGTTAAGCATGCATGCACACATACTTGTATATATATATGTGTGTGCTTATGTGTGTATATATATATATGTATGTATATGTATGTACGTATGTATATATATGTGTGTGCTTATGTGTGTATATATATATATATGTATGTACGTACGTATGTATATATATGTGTGTGCTTATGTGTGTATATATATATATGTATGTATGTATATGTATGTACGTATGTATATATATGTGTGTGCTTATGTGTGTATATATATATATATATATTTATGTATATGTGTGTGAATGTGTGTGTGTGCGTATATATATATTTTATGTATATATATATAAAAACATGTATATATATATATATGTGTGTATATATGTATACTCAAATGTAGAGAAAAATGTGTATATATATATATATATATATATATATATAAAATGTGCGCACATACATACACAATATATACATATATGAATATATATTTATATATATACATACATACAGACACACAGTCACAATATATTATATATATATATATATATATTTATATATATATATATATAAATTCATATATGTATATATATATATAAAGATATATATATAAATATATATATATAAATTCATATATGTATATATATATATATTCATATATATATATATATATATATATATATTCATATATGTATATATATATATATAAATTCATATATATGAATTCATATATGTATATATATATATATAAATTCATATATGTATATATATATATATAAATTCATATATGTATATATATATATATATATATATATATATATATATATATATATAAATTCATATATATATATACACACACATTATATATATACATATATATATATATATATATATACACTATTGTGCATCAAGGAGCGTCCTACAGTTATTTCTGCATGCAACTGCAACTAATGGTGCAGATTTTTAATTAAAATGTTAATCGTTTGTTGTACAAAAACTTTAAACCAGCCAACTCTGTTTTATGTGTGTGTGTAGTATATATACGTGTGTGTGTGTGTGTAGTATATATATGTGTGTGTGTGTGTGTGTAGTTTATATGTGTGTGTGTGTGTGTGTGTGTGTTTGAGTGAATCTATGATGGAAGCATGTGTGGTGTGTGTGTATATGTATATATATATATATATATATATATATATATATATATATATATATATAAAAATGTATTTATATATTTATAGATATATATTTATATATATATCTATATATAATATATATATATATATAATCTATATATATATATATTTTATATATATATAACTATATATATATATATATATACATATATATATATTCATATACATGTATATATATTCATATACATGTATATATATATTCATATACATGTATATATATTTATATATTCATATACATGTATATATATTCATATACATGTATATATATTTATGTATATATATACATGTATATATATTTATGTATATATATACATGTATATATATTTATGTATATATATATACATATATATATATTCATATACATGTATATATATACACACACACATGTGTGTGTATGCAGAATGTATCGATATATAGAAATACGAGTATGTATATATGTAGCAATACATGTATGTATATATATATCTATAAATATATATACATATATATATATATATATATATATATATATATATATATATATACACACACATGTATGTATAATGTATGTATGTATTTATAAATGTCTCTTTTTCTTTAATTTTCATATTTTATTTATAAAATAAAGACAAATTATAAAAAAGAATATAAAGATTAATATATATAAAGTGTATATATATATATATATATATATGTTTATATGTGTATATACATATATTTGTGTGTATCTATATTGTATATATATATGTATGTATATATAAAAATATGTTCATATATGTATATAAATATATATATATTTATATATATATATATAAACATATATGTATATATACACACATAAACATATATATATATTCATATATATATATATATATAGATATTGTATATACAGAAAAGTATTGTACACACATACAAAGTGTATATATATATATATATATATGTATATATATATATATATATATATATATATAAAGAATAAAATATTTAAAATGTATTAAATGTTTTTTTTTTATTTGTGTATGTATGTGTATATCTATTTGTTCAATATATATGTGAGTGTGTGTATATATGTATAACCAGAAATATATATATATATATATCATTTTCATCATCATTTCATTTTACGTCCACTTTTCCCTGCTTGCAAGGGTGGGACGGGAACTGATTCTGGCTAGATTTCTACAGCTGGATGCCCTTCCTAACACCAACCTCATTTACAGTGAGTGCTGGGTGCTTTTTTGCCGTGGCACCTCCACGACCACTTTGCAGTGGAATGATAGGGACCCCAGTCCCTATCATCTCATTTCTACAGCTGAGTAAACTGGAGCAATGTGAAATAAAGTGTCTTGCTCAAGGAAACAACACATCACCCGGTCCGAGAATTGAACTCACAACCTTTCGATTGCAAGGCCAATGCTCTAACCACTAAGCCATGTGCCTCCATATATATATATATAGTTTTAATATAGATGAGATTCTACAGGACTAGAACTGTTTCATTCATTCGAAATCATCAGGAATCTGGGTATATACCCAGATTCCTGATGATTTCTAATGAATGAAACAGTTCTAGTCCTGTAGAATCTCATCTATATTAAAACTTTTATACTCTGCTATGTATTGAGTACCTTACTTACTGTGGTTACCTCCGATTCAACCCGGAATAACGTATATATATATATATATATATATATATATATAACTGCCAAGACTGGGATTGATCCATCAGCACAATTAAGGTATGTCAAACACCAATTTATTTTATCTGATGAGGACGTACTGAGAAAACAGTACAGTACCTCTGAAATATATATTTATTAATATTTTGAATTAATATATATATATATATATATATATATATATATATATATAGAAAAGCTTCTACAGGACTAGAACTGTTTGATTCATGTGAAATCATCAGGAAGCTTCCTGATGATTTTACTTGAATGAAACAGTTCTAGTCCTGTAGAAGCTTTTCTATATATATATATATATATATATATATATATATATAGAAAAGCTTCTACAGGACTAGAACTGTTTGATTCATGTGAAATCATCAGGAAGCTTCCTGATGATTTTACTTGAATGAAACAGTTCTATTCCTGTAGAAGCTTTTCTATATTAAACATTTATACTTTGCTATTTATTGAGTACTTTATTTAATGTGGTTACCTTTGGTTGAACCAAGTATAAACTTATATATGTATGTGGAGACGCGTGGCCTAGTGGTAAGGGTGTTGGACTTACAATTATAATGTCGTGGGTTCGATTCCTGGGTTGTGTGTTGTTTCCTTGAGCAAGACACTTCATTTCACGTTGCTCCAGTATACTCAGCTGAAAATGAGTACCAGCAATAGCTGGAGGTTTAACCCTGCGATGGACTGGTGTCCTGTCCAGGGGGAGTCTTGTACTATCAGTTATTTAACACCAATGAAACTAAGACAGACTTTAACCCTGTGATGGACTGGTGTCTTGTCCAGGGGGAAGTCTTGTACTCTCAGTCACTTAACACCAATGAAACTAAGACAAACTTTAACCCT
>OZ024766.1:6631416-6638916 GCA_964016885.1 Eledone cirrhosa
CTCTCAGACACAGTTTCTCTCTCAACACATCACATGTCCATATCACCTCAGTCTCCTCTCCCACACACTACATTCTATCCCTCTCAGACACAGTTTCTCTCTCAACACATCACATGTCCATACCACTTCAGTCTCCTCTCCCACACACTACATTCTATCCCTCTCAGACACAGTTTCTCTCTCAACACATCACATGTCCATACCACCTCAGTCTCCTCTCCCGTACACTACATTCTATCCCTCTCAGACACAGTTTCTCTCTCAACATATCACATGTCCATACCACCTCAGTCTCCTCTCCCACACACTACATTCTATCCCTCTCAGACACAGTTTCTCTCTCAACTCATCACATGTCCATACCACCTCAGTCTCCTCTCCCACACACTACATTCTATCCCTCTCAGACACAGTTTCTCTCTCAACTCATCACATGTCCATACCACCTCAGTCTCCTCTCCCACACACTACATTCTATCCCTCTCAGACACAGTTTCTCTCTCAACACATCACATGTCCATACCACCTCAGTCTCCTCTCCCACACACTACATTCTATCCCTCTCAGACACAGTTTCTCTCTCAACACATCACATGTCCATACCACTTCAGTCTCCTCTCCCACACACTACATTCTATCCCTCTCAGACACAGTTTCTCTCTCAACACATCACATGTCCATACCACCTCAGTCTCCTCTCTCGCACACTACATTCTATCCCTCTCAGACACAGTTTCTCTCTCAACACATCACATGTCCATACCACCTCAGTCTCCTCTCTCGCACACTACATTCTATCCCTCTCAGACACAGTTTCTCTCACAACTCATCACATGTCCATACCACTGCAGTCTCCTCTCTCGCACACTACATTCTATCCCTCTCAGACACAGTTTCTCTCTCAACACATCACATGTCCATACCACCTCAGTCTTCTCTCCCGTACACTACATTCTATCCCTCTCAGACACAGTTTCTCTCTCAACACATCACATGTCCATACCACCTCAGTCTCCTCTACCGTACACTACATTCTATCCCTCTCAGACACAGTTTCTCTCTCAACTCATCACATGTCCATACCACCTCAGTCTCCTCTCCCGTACACTACATTCTATCCCTCTCAGACACAGTTTCTCTCTCAACACATCACATGTCCATACCACCTCAGTCTCCTCTCCCGTACACTACATTCTATCCCTCTCAGACACAGTTTCTCTCTCAACTCATCACATGTCCATACCACCTCAGTCTCCTCTCCCGTACACTACATTCTATCCCTCTCAGACACAGTTTCTCTCTCAACACATCACATGTCCATACCACCTCAGTCTCCTCTCCCGCACACTACATTCTATCCCTCTCAGACACAGTTTCTCTCTCAACACATCACATGTCCATACCATCACAGTCTTCTCTCCCACACACCACAACTTATTCCTCTCATACCCAGTTTCTCTCTCAACTCGTCCATGCTTGGTCCTTTTCGTACATTGACATTGCACATCCATCACAGCATGCTTGCCTCATTTCTCTCCAGCCGTCGCATATCCTCTGCAGTTACTGCCCATGTCTCACTACCATGCACCATCGCGCTCCTGCACACAGGCATCATATATATATATACTATGTGTATAATGTTATGCGTATAATGTGTATATTATATGTAAAATATATATATATATATTTATATACTGTGTACAATGTTGTATGTATGATGTGTATATAATATGTAAAATATATTTTATATATATAAATATATACATGTGTGTATAATTTTGTGTATATAATGTGTATGTGTATATATAATGTATATATAATATGTAAAATATTTTATATATATATATATATCGACAGTCGATATCGTGAGCTTATGATTTTGATTCCCAGACCAGGTGATATCCAGCAGAAGCAAGGGGGACAACCGTCTATGCATTTCAGGCTCAACTGGCCCTCGTCAGGACGGTCCCTCCCACCGCTTGCGACTAAAAGACAGGCGAGAATATATACTTTTCTCGTCTGTGATATATATATATATATATATGTTTCTTTTTCGGTTTTCACTCGTTTGTCTATATTTTTTTTCTTACTCTTGTTAACCTTTCTCTCACTCTGGCTTCCAATGAAGGACTATTGTCCGAAACGTCAGGGCTGTCCTCCTGCTATATCATGTGTTTAACTAATATGTATGATTGTACTGCCTTCTGGAAACCAGTCCATTGCAGGGTTAAAGTCTGTCTTAATGTCATTGGTGTTAAGTGACTGAGAGTACAAGACTTCCCCCTGGACAGGACACCAGTCCATCACAGGGTTAAAGTCTGTTTTAGTTTGATTGGTGTTAAGTGACTGAGAGTACAAGACTTCCCCCTGGACAGGACACCAGTCCACCACAGGGTTAAAGTCTGTCTTAGTTTCATTGGTGTTAAGTGACTGAGAGTACAAGACTTCCCCCTCGACAGGACACCAGTCCATCACAGGGTTAAAGTCTGTCTTAGTTTCATTGGTGTTAAGTGACTGAGAGTACAAGACTTCCCCCTGGACAGGACACCAGTCCATCACAGGGTTAAAGTATGTTTTAGTTTCATTGGTGTTAAGTGACTGAGAGTACAAGACTTCCCCCTGGACAGGACACCAGTCCACCACAGGGTTAAAGTCTGTCTTAGTTTCATTGGTATTAAGTGACTGAGAGTAGAAGACTTCCCCCTGGACAGGACACCAGTCCATCACAGGGTTGAAGTCTGTCTTAGTTTCATTGGTATTAAGTGACTGAGAGTACAAGACTTCCCCCTGGACAGGACACCAGTCCACCACAGGGTTAAAGTATGTCTTAGTTTCATTGGTGTTAAGTGACTGAGAGTACAAGACTTCCCCCTGGACAGGACACCAGTCCATCACAGGGTTAAAGTCTGTCTTAGTTTCATTGGTGTTAAGTGACTGAGAGTACAAGACTTCCCCCTGGACAGGACACCAGTCCACCACAGGGTTAAAGTATGTCTTAGTTTCATTGGTGTTAAGTGACTGAGAGTACAAGACTTCCCCCTGGACAGGACACCAGTCCACCACAGGGTTAAAGTATGTCTTAGTTTCATTGGTGTTAAGTGACTGAGAGTACAAGACTTCCCCCTGGACAGGACACCAGTCCATCACAGGGTTAAAGTCTGTCTTAGTTTCATTGGTGTTAAGTGACTGAGAGTACAAGACTTCCCCCTGGACAGGACACCAGTCCATCAGAGGGTTAAAGTCTGTCTTAGTTTCATTGGTGTTAAGTGACTGAGAGTACAAGACTTCCCCCTGGACAGGACACCAGTCCATCACAGGGTTAAAGTCTGTCTTAGTTTCATTGGTGTTAAGTGACTGAGAGTACAAGACTTCCCCCTGGACAGGACACCAGTCCATCACAGGGTTAAAGTCTGTCTTAGTTTCATTGGTGTTAAGTGACTGAGAGTACAAGACTTCCCCCTGGACAGGACACCAGTCCATCACAGGGTTAAAGTCTGTCTTAGTTTCATTGGTGTTAAGTGACTGAGAGTACAAGACTTCCCCCTGGACAGGACACCAGTCCATCACAGGGTTAAAGTCTGTCTTAGTTTCATTGGTGTTAAGTGACTGAGAGTACAAGACTTCCCCCTGGACAGGACACCAGTCCATCACAGGGTTAAAGTATGTTTTAGTTTCATTGGTGTTAAGTGACTGAGAGTACAAGACTTCCCCCTGGACAGGACACCAGTCCACCACAGGGTTAAAGTCTGTCTTAGTTTCATTGGTATTAAGTGACTGAGAGTAGAAGACTTCCCCCTGGACAGGACACCAGTCCATCACAGGGTTAAAGTCTGTCTTAGTTTCATTGGTATTAAGTGACTGAGAGTACAAGACTTCCCCCTGGACAGGACACCAGTCCACCACAGGGTTAAAGTATGTCTTAGTTTCATTGGTGTTAAGTGACTGAGAGTACAAGACTTCCCCCTGGACAGGACACCAGTCCATCACAGGGTTAAAGTCTGTCTTAGTTTCATTGGTGTTAAGTGACTGAGAGTACAAGACTTCCCCCTGGACAGGACACCAGTCCATCACAGGGTTAAAGTCTGTCTTAGTTTCATTGGTGTTAAGTGACTGAGAGTACAAGACTTCCCCCTCGACAGGACACCAGTCCATCACAGGGTTAAAGTCTGTCTTAGTTTCATTGGTGTTAAGTGACTGAGAGTACAAGACTTCCCCCTGGACAGGACACCAGTCCATCACAGGGTTAAAGTCTGTCTTAGTTTCATTGGTGTTAAGTGACTGAGAGTACAAGACTTCCCCCTGGACAGGACACCAGTCCATCACAGGGTTAAAGTCTGTCTTAGTTTCATTGGTGTTAAGTGACTGAGAGTACAAGACTTCCCCCTGGACAGGACACCAGTCCATCACAGGGTTAAAGTCTGTCTTAGTTTCATTGGTGTTAAGTGACTGAGAGTACAAGACTTCCCCCTGGACAGGACACCAGTCCATCACAGGGTTAAAGTATGTTTTAGTTTCATTGGTGTTAAGTGACTGAGAGTACAAGACTTCCCCCTGGACAGGACACCAGTCCACCACAGGGTTAAAGTCTGTCTTAGTTTCATTGGTATTAAGTGACTGAGAGTAGAAGACTTCCCCCTGGACAGGACACCAGTCCATCACAGGGTTAAAGTCTGTCTTAGTTTCATTGGTGTTAAGTGACTGAGAGTACAAGACTTCCCCCTGGACAGGACACCAGTCCACCACAGGGTTAAAGTATGTCTTAGTTTCATTGGTGTTAAGTGACTGAGAGTACAAGACTTCCCCGTGGACAGGACACCAGTCCACCACAGGGTTAAAGTATGTCTTAGTTTGATTGGTGTTAAGTGACTGAGAGTACAAGACTTCCCCCTGGACAGGACACCAGTCCATCACAGGGTTAAAGTCTGTCTTAGTTTCATTGGTGTTAAGTGACTGAGAGTACAAGACTTCCCCCTGGACAGGACACCAGTCCATCACAGGGTTAAAGTATGTCTTAGTTTCATTGGTGTTAAGTGACTGAGAGTACAAGACTTCCCCCCTGGACAGGACACCAGTCCATCACAGGGTTAAAGTCTGTCTTAGTTTCATTGGTGTTAAGTGACTGAGAGTAGAAGACTTCCCCCTGGACAGGACACCAGTCCATCACAGGGTTAAAGTCTGTCTTAGTTTCATTGGTGTTAAGTGACTGACAGTACAAGACTTCCCTCTGGACAGGACACCAGTCCATCACAGGGTTAAAGTCTGTCTTAGTTTTATTGGTGTTAAGCGACTGAGAGTACAAGACTTCCCCCTGGACAGGACACCAGTCCATCACAGGGTTAAAGTATGTCTTAGTTTCATTGGTGTTAAGTGACTGAGAGTACAAGACTTCCCCCTGGACAGGACACCAGTCCATCACAGGGTTAAAGTCTGTCTTAGTTTCATTGGTGTTAAGTAACTGAGAGTAGAAGACTTCCCCCTGGACAGGACACCAGTCCATCACAGGGTTAAAGTATGTCTTAGTTTCATTGGTGTTAAGTGACTGAGAGTACAAGACTTCTCCCTGGACAGGACACCAGTCCATCACAGGGTTAAAGTATGTCTTAGTTTCATTGGTGTTAAGTAACTGAGAGTAGAAGACTTGTAGTCTCAGTCAAAAGCAAGAACCGAAATTTAATGACACTCAGTAGATTCTCTCTCTCTCTCTCTCTTTCATTGTTTCAGCAGGTTCTTTCTTTCGTTCTCTCTCTCTCCTTCTCTCTCTCTCTCTATTCCAGGAATCTCTACACTGTCCACTATGCCAGAATCTTAATACCGATCGGCATCATCTGTTTCATATGTCTGCTCCTCGTCTTTCTCTACGAGCTGTGTGTGATGTTCTGCACAGCATCCTCAGCGGAAACGTCCAACTGCTGGACAGACGGAAACCAGACGAACTCCTCCCGCCGCTCTCGACGACGCGGCGACGAAGACGGTAACCAGGGAAACAACAACAACCATCCCCCTCCGAGCTACGGAAGCACCACCAACAGAAACATCCCCATAGACAGACCCCCACCTTACTCATCGATCGTCTTTCCGTCAGCTCCCATGCCTCCCTCCGAGGGTCACTTGGAGATTTTTTGCTTCGACGACAACGACGATGATGATGATGCCAGGAGCGGCACTGGGCCTCTTGGCGGCGGCGGCGGCGGGAGTGGAAGTCCCGCGGTGATTCTGCCCGTCATGGATCCGGAGTTGCTCCGCCAGATCATCGTCCTGCGTCGCATCGACGGCACGGAACACTACCGGATCCTGGAGAAGTACGACGACTGGGTGCCCACCCCACCGGGCCAGCTGCACGGCGCCACCGCGCCGCCGTTCCTCGCCGCCGCCGCCGCCGCCGCCGCAACACGAACGTGCCGCCAACGTCAACAACAACAACAACAACACCAGCAACAGCAACAGCATGAAGAAGAATGCCATTATGAATCGTCACAAGATTTAGATCTAGAAAAAGGACAACAACAGCAACAACAACAACAGCAACAAGAACTACAACAACAACAGCAACAAGATGATCAAGAACAACTGCAGCTCCAACAATTACAACAATTACAACAAGAACAACAAGAAGGAAGCCATTTTGAAATTCGAAGGTATTTAGACCCAGAAAAGGGACAACAGCAACAAGAATTAGAGCAGCAGCAGCAACACCCACGGCGACGGTCACACCGTAATCGACACCGCCACGACCGACCCCACAGACACCAACAACAACAACAACAACAACAACAACAAGAGCTCCAACAGCAACATGAACAAGGGCTGTACGCCGTCCCCCGCATGAGGGACTTGAACTCACCGTCCCCGCCTTTACATTTACCCTCAGGGGTCCCTGATGAAACGACTCTGTACCAAAACTGTTACCCTCCACCCCCATATGAGGCTCAGTAGCTCCGCCTCACTCTCCACCCATGGTCCTGTCCCCAAATGATCCCATATTAGCCCCAACCTATCTATTTTTAGATCAAAAATCATTTCACTTTACCCCCTAAATTTTCCCCCTTTACCCACAAAATTTTCTGCTATGCCCCTAAATTTTCCCCTTTACCCACAACATTTTGTGCTTTGCCCCTCAATTTTTCCCGTTTATCCACAAAATTTTCTGCTTTGCTCCTAAATGTTCCCCTTTACCCACAAAATTTTCTGCTATGCCCCTAAATTTTCCCGTTTATCCACAAAATTTTCTCCTTTGCTCCTAAATTTTCTGCTTTATCCACAAATCTTCCCTTTCATACCGCCCCTAAATTTTCCCCATTATTCACAAAGTTCCACTTTACCCTCTGAATTTTCCATGCTAGCACTAAATCTTTTTTCCACTATCCCCTAAATGTTTCCTCTCTACCAACAAAATTACACTTTACCTTAGAAATTTTGCCTTCAGCCTTACAAATTTTGCCTTCAGCCTTACAAATTTTGCCTTCAGCCTTACAAATTTTCCCCTCAGCCTTACAAATTTTC
>OZ024766.1:6646416-6651416 GCA_964016885.1 Eledone cirrhosa
ACACTACTACTACTACGACTTCTACTACTACCGCTACTACTACTAGTACTACGACTTCTACTACTACCAACACTACTACTACTACTACTACTACTACGACTTCTACTACCACTACTACTACTACTACTACGACTTCTACTACTACTACCACTACTACTACCACCACTACTACTACTACTACGACTACTACTACTAGTATCACCACCACCACCACTACTACTACTACTACCACTACTACTGTTACTACCACTACCACTACTACCACTACTACTACCACCACCACTACCACTACTACTACCACTACTACTACTAATAATAATAATAATAAAACAAGGAAAAAAAGAAGACGAAAAAGAAGGTAGAAGAAAAAGAAGAAAAAGGCAAAAGAAAATGAAGAAAAAGAAGGAAGAAAAAGGCAGGAAAAGAAGACGAAGGAAGGAGGGGGGGAGACGAACGCCAGAGATATTTTCAAGAAGAGATTAAATGTTAAACTTTGAGTCAATAAATCTATTAAAATGATAAAAAATCTGTGTATATTGATTATTGATTTTATATTGATCGTTTTGAGGGATTTTTGATGTTATTAAATCATTTTTTTTGGGGGGGGGGGCTTAGCTGTTATTTAAAACCTTTTTTGTGTGTATATATGTTTTTTTTTTTGTTTTTTTTTTTAATAAATGATTGATATGGGTCATGTGATTGACGTGACCCTGAATGTGGTTTGATAATTATGAGGAAAAAAATAAACCCCAGAAAAGCACAAGCAGGGGACAGCAGTCCCTTCTTCAGTTGTCTGCTGGAGATCAC
Organism: Eledone cirrhosa; assembly: GCA_964016885.1. Lineage (NCBI taxonomy): Eukaryota > Metazoa > Mollusca > Cephalopoda > Octopoda > Eledonidae > Eledone > Eledone cirrhosa. The sequence goes on from OZ024766.1 coordinate 6,647,224, forward strand.
GGACATAAATATATATATATATATATATATATATATATATATATAGTTTTAATATAGATGAGATTCTACAGGACTAGAACTGTTTCATTCTTTAGAAATCATCAATAATTCCTGATGAATCTCATCTATATTAAAACTTTTATACTCTGCAATGTATTGAGTACCTTACTGTGGTTACCTCTGATTGAACCCGGAATAACGTATATATATATATATATAACGAAGGAAATGTGGTAAGGAACCAGGTGGACCATAACGCACCAAAGTACTCAATACTTAGAGTAGTAGAGATATATACAGTGCGAGCTGAAGAGCCGCCAAGGTGAAACAATTGTTCTCGGTATGGTGAACTAACTGTTGTGTTACCACTTGTATATATACTTCGATTTTACTAAACATCCATTTGTATATATATATATATATATATATATATATATATATATATACTGTATATATATATATATATACTGTGGGAGCCCCTACATGGACACACTAGAAGTGGAAGACCAAGGTTAACGTATGTTGATGCCCTAAGGACAGACATTGGTCTGTTGGAGACGCAGGACATGGCAGCGATAATGAGGGACAGAGACCGCTGGAGAGAACTCGTCCATGAATCTCGGGAATTTTACCCGCCTTAGATATATATATATATATATATATATATAGTTAAAAGAATAGAGGTGTAACACACAAGTTATTATATATTGGTAAACGGAATAGAAAATGCTGACAAATTGTTCACAGTTGAAAAATGGTTTAATTAGGAATAAAAGAGTATTAGTGATTGTATGGGTTAGTATTCAGTTGTGGTTTTAAGTTTTTACCGGTTGCGCATTTCTAAATGCTTTTCAAAAATAATTTTGAGATAGAGTGTCCGTGCTGTTTGCTCTGATTTGTCGGAATTCAAATCAAATCAAAGAAAGAAAGGAAAAATAACACCAACAACAACAGCAACAACAAAATCTTAGTTCTACTACTTAATAATAATAGAGAGATTATTCAAAACAGCACGGACACTCTATCTCAAAATTATTTTTGAAAAGCATTTAGAAATGCGCAACCGGTAAAAACTTAAAAACTTAAAACCACAACTGAATACTAACCCATACAATCACTAATACTCTTTTATTCCTAATTAAACCATTTTTCAACTGTGAACAATTTGTCAGCATTTTCTATTCCGTTTACCAATATATAATAACTTGTGTGTTACACCTTTATTCTTTTAACTATATATATATATATAATATAAGATCAAAAGATGGTTAAAGGAGTTCCATATATTTTATTATGCGCATTTCAAAAACAAACATCATCATGCAATAATATTTGTGTTTTCATCAGATAAAACAGGAGAACATGACATGAAGGCTAAAAAACACTCGTGGATAGTGCAGTTCTAAATCAACATATGAAAAGTGGTTTTAGATTGATGTGTGATATTGGGAAAAATATTTTATTTAGAGAGGGGGGGGATGAAAAGGGAGGGAGAGATGGGTGATAGAGAGAAAGAGATAGTTTTTATAACTGAGAGGAGATATATTTTTTACATAGAGAGGTTGAAAACCGTTGGAAGATACTGTATAAATTAAAAATTTTGAAAATTAACGAAGGGAGGATATGTGCGAGGAAAAATATTTTATTTAGGGAGGGGGGGTGGAAAGGATGAAAAAAAGGGGGAGGAGATGAGAGTGAAGGTGGAGAGGGAGAGATGGGTGATAGAGAGAAAGAGATAGTTTTTATAACTGAGAAAAAGATATATTGTTTTAATATAGAGAGGTTGGGAACCGTTGGAAGATAATGTATAAATTAAAGGAATTTGAAAATTAACGAAGGGAAATTATGTATGAAGATAGAGAGAAAAAAATAATAATTGTGGGTGAATATTCTAACGTCAAAAAAAGAAATGTATGTATTGTGGCAATTTCAAAATTATCCGATATCTGCATTGCTTTATTGTACTACAATAAAACTCACCTCCTACATATATATATATATATATATATATATATATATATATATATATATATATATTAAAAGAAGTTAATAAGCCCACAGGTACAAAGTACCCCTGGAAATATATAGGGTGTCTATGATACAAGGGTTGTTCTATGGTATTAATTTGACATACCAGAACTATAATATTGAGATAAGCGGAGCAAGCAAAATTCAAACAATTTTTCTAAATAAATTAAAAAATATAATTTAATTACCTATCCCAATTGCTTTTACCGAACGGTTTCACTTCACAAAAGATTGGAGATCAAAAAATTGTTTGAATGTTGCTTGCTCCGCTTATCTGAATATATATATATTATATTGTTATACTTGGGGAGGGTCATATTTGTGTAATATTGCCAGAATTAATAACAGAACTCACTCACTGTTTGGTTGGTTTTCGCTTCTCGCTTCTGTGTCTTTTATATCGGTAATCTAACTTACTCGGTCCTCAATGCTGCCATTGACTGAACGACGGTCAAAAATAATACAGATACAATATAGACACAAACACATATATATAGTTTATCATAAATCTTATATATATATAATAGAGAGAGGGAGAGAGAGAATAAGAAAGTGTGAAGTAGTTTCAGATGTTAAAGTCCTTTATTGATAAATCTGTGATACATATTTCAATGTGTCTTTTATATCGGTAATCTAACTTACTCGGTCCTCAATGCTGCCATTGACTGACCGACGGTCAAAAATAATACACAGATACAATATAGACACAAACACATATATATAGTTTATCATAAATCTTATATATATATAATAGAGAGAGAGAGAGAGAGAGAGAGAGAATAAGAAAGTGTGAAGTAGTTTCAGATGTTAAAGTCCTTTATTGATAAAGCTGTGATACATATTTCAATGAGGACAGTGGCCACACAATTCCGTGTACCCGGTGCCGTGAACTCATCAGACAGCTTCTTACATAATAAGGTTACGTCTCCCGAGTTAATCCAAATTGAAACGACAAGGGAACGGACAGAGAGTGGTCTTGAAGCCTGTCTTTCCTATGTGGAAAAAGTACGTTGAGTGCTTGAATTGAATTACATCAATATCTACCGTAAGTGTGTATATATATATTTATATTTATATCTTCTATTCTATGTTTGAGTTCAACGTAATCCTGTGACATAATTTTTCAGATGACACCTGATGAAATCGCCTAGTCTTGCATCATAATCAGCTGATGTTGTTGGGCCATCGAAATATGTATAGTGATTTTGTGGAAATAAAATTCTAAAGTAAATTTTCTAGTCTGGTCTTCTGTTGTTGTTTTAATGAATATATGAATATATATACATATATATATAAATGAAGTAATTCCGTCGGAAAAGAAACCACTGGTACATGAAATAATTGCCTTATGTTGTTTATTACATAACTATATATATATATATATATATATATATATATATATATATATATGTGTGTGTGTGTATATATATAATATAGAAAAGGCTTCTACAGGACTAGAACTGTTTCATTCGGGAGAAATCATCAGGAAGCCCTGAATGAAACAGTTCTAGTCCTGTAGAAGCCTTTTCTATATTAAATATCTATACTCTGCTTTGTAATGAGTACCTTACTTACTGTGGTTGCCCCCGATTCAACCCGTGATAAACTTATATATATATATATATATATATATATATATATAGGAACGAGTAGGACCCCGACGGCTGAGCTCAAGCCGTTTCGACGGCTAATTCTGGACCGGAATTCTTGGTCCAGAATTAGCCGTCGAACGGCTTCAGCTCAGCCGTCGGGGTCCTACTCGTTCCTATTACCCCCTCTACTACCCTAAGTATTGAGTACTTTGGTGCGTTATGGTCCACCTGGTTCCTTACCACATTTCCTTCGTTATATATATATATATATATATATATATATATATATAATCATTTTCTTCAGTTCATCGTGGTTTTTGGGTGTCCGTATGGCTCTGGTCCACCCGTTCCATCTATCTGTGTGGGTTTTCTTGGCCATTGAGGTAATGGTAGGTGGTCTGCCTCTTGCTGGTCTTGTAGGGCACAGGTTGCTAAGGTCATAAGTGTCTAGGTAACTATTACTATTGGTAAGCTTAAGTAGAAGTCCCAGCTCACTGGTATCAATCCCACGGAACTCAACCTTGCTCTCGCTGATCATTTCGACGCATTTCTCCACAGCAAAATCCACGTCAA